>MU158773.1:2341758-2363774 GCA_015888305.1 Antheraea pernyi | reverse complement strand
TATATATATATCATACGCTAAGACCAATAGGAGCTGAGAACCAATGAGGAATATTTCAAAATCGGGGTTTCTTTGCTCTTGAGAGCTTCTGCTGCGTATTAACGTTAGCCCAAAGTAACTATTCCACGTGAACGAAGCCGCGGGTAGAGGCTAGTATAATATAAAGTTTTAAGAAACTTGTTATAACCACTGCACGTTCAGCGGCATATGTTTTTTTGCCATTATGAAATGTGGGGCAAGTGGTGTAGTGCTCCTGTTTTTTCCTCTTTACATATAACTAGCCCCTGCCCGCGACTTCGTTCGCGTGGAACAGTTACTTTGGGCTCTTAAACACGCAGCGTAAGCTCTCAAGAGGAAAATAGTCCCGATTTTGAAACATTCTTCACTGGCGCTCCGCTCCTATTGCTTTTAGCGTGAAGATATATAGCCCATAACCTTCCTTGACAAATGAGCTATATAACACTGAAATAATTTTTCAAATCGAACCAGTATTTCCTGAGATTACCCCTTACAACCTGACAAACCCACACGTCACAAACTTTACCTCTTTATAATATTAGCATAAACCAGCTGACCTGTGCCCGGTTCATTGGAAGGTAATAGGCATTATCAAGCTACAACTTTTCTAGAACTCAATCATATATCTCTCATCGTTAAGGCAGCGTTCGTAAGAAACGTTTTCGTTCGACCATTTTTTCTCCGACTCCCCAGATATTACAACCTCACTTTACCTCTTTCTAATATAATTAATTAATAGCTTCTGCCCACGACTTCGTACGCGTGGAATAGTTATTTTGGCCTAACACGCAGCGGAAGCTCTCAAAAGGAAAATAAAAACCCGATTTTAAAACATTCTTCATTGTTGCTCCTCTCCTATTGGTCTTACCGTGATGATATATAGCCTATAACATTCACAAATAACATGGCTTTCTATTGGTAAAAGGTTTTTTTTAATCGATTTAGTACTTCCTGAGATTACCCCCTACGTCACAACGTCACAAACTCACAAACTTGACCTCTAATAATATTATTGTAGATATATCGTTAAAACAGTTAGCGTTGTGGAAGCGGTCGCGGGTATTAGCTAGTAAATAACACAATAATATATTCAATCAACACAGAGCGAAGCTACCGTCGTGTCCCGAATATATTTGATAAGCGGCGTGATTAGTTAATAGCTAACAATGATCTATCTGTATTTATATTAGCCGAAAATTACTAAATCACTGTCGTACTGATTTCAACGAAAAGCAATTGCGATTACTTAATCAACAATTCTACGATTCTAATTGGAAGTCTTTTCAATGAAACTGACTATAGTTTCAATAAAATTTACACGATTAAGGCCTTTAGCTAGCACGATTTACACGATTAGCTTGTTCGGAAACCGTGTTAATAGACGTAGGTCCCAATCCTAGCACTGAGTCAAAGCTTTCGGTGAAAGAAATCGTCGTGGTGACATTATGACAAGGTGTTAGAGCTTTTACTTTTTCTTTTTTTATGTTGATATATCCCTTATGGATACACAACCCTCCCGGGAGAGAGAGTGGGTTATGTCCGACTCGCACGGACTAAAACCCCACGATGTACATCTGCCGTTATAGTTGGGGCGACACGAGATCTCTACAGACTTTATCGTGCTGCCCTAGCGGGTGGGTGGCTCAGCGGTAGAAAACGCGTTCGCCGGGTCCCGTTTTATCAGATCCGTGTACACCAGTATACACCAAACCTGTGCAATGGGAGGATGGGTCCCCAGACGTATCTTCCAGTTAAATACATACTGTCATTTAACATCAGATGGTCAAATGTTAAAATGTATTTTGGGGTTGAGGGGTTGCTGTGTGTACCCCAATTGAGTAACTGCTACTGCTGATTAATGAAGGTCCTTACCATTTGGTTATTGTATTAAAAGAGCAATTGTTAGCTTGCGTTATTTTAATCTCAATATTCCCCGTATCTACGACCTTTCGTGTGGGCCAGCGCGCAGTAACAGTCTCGCTGTTTATACGTCGCGCTCTCATATAATTATTTGCTTACCATGCATGCTGCCTTACATGCCTACATTGTGTCCCTACAGTATAAAGTATTTTAATAAAACGTATGCATAGAACTGAAGTACTATTAAAGGTTTTTAATTATGTGTGGATTCGATTCAGCACTAATCAACAAACTCTTTGTATTACGGAATAACAGTACAGCTTTGTTGGTCACGAATAAGATTTTTTTCTTGTGTTATGTAACTAACTAGAAATCTAGGCAACTCATATCCAGGATAACTAAACAAAAGATGGTTAAACTCGTGTCCTCGTCCGAGCAGGGTTCCGTCAGACGCGTCGCTCAACAAAGTAAACTTCATTAGTTCACTCGTTCGTTCAATGAAAAGAGTGCATCGGAGTTACCCGGCCGGAGTTCCGTATGCATATTTATATCGATGTGCATAAATTTAACAGGGTTGAATGGATACCTGCCGGTTTTTTGTTTGAACGTTTTATTTTGAAGTTTTATCAGCAATAGTTCGTGTATAATTTTGTATTCTCATTTAAGAATCTTTTTTTTTTGTTTGGCTTTAAAATATAAATATATAGGTATTTTTAATTTTAAATCGAATCGGTTAACACTATGATTTATGTTTATTGAATGAAATGTGTTGTTACTTAGTATTATAATACTATAATATTACTATATTATTACTGTAATATTACAGAGTCAATTTTGCAAGTAAAAGGATATGTGAATAATGTATCAAGACAAATAAAAAAAAACGAGAAAGAAACATTAATGTATCTATCAAGTGGGGTGTAAGGAATATCAAATAACATCATAAGACTTGAGAGACACCCAAGCCAACCTCACCTGCACGTGGTGCACCCTGCTGAATAACGAACGAGGCAATGGCGAAAGCGGGATGGTAGGGTTCTACAGCCTGACTGGGTCGCAACCACCATGTATATGGCGAAAAAGCCCGTCATAGTGATTCGCTTCTGCGTTTTGAGATCAGCCTGTGCATATCCAGCTTTTCGCAGGCCGGCATAACAGTGGCGACCGGCGATGGTTAGTGTGTCACTCGGTGGTCGGCATTGTTTTTGGATTGTACTATGCTTACTATCAGACATATTGCAGTCATATTGCCGTGCTACAATAAAAAAAAGAAATAAAAACAAAATCGGTACCCTTTTTAAACACATTGTACGTACGGATGAGCGGAAATTTGGCATTAGTTAAAAGTTTATGTAGATAAGGCGTGCATATAGATAAAATGTATTTATGATGTTACGATACTGAATCTCGAACATAAGGTATGTGGTCAAATAGTATACATATATAACATGTATTCTCTTCCTAAGTAATGCGAAATTGTGCTTGCTTGTTACGCTTTCACGCCATAAGTACACAATCGATTTTCATACAATTTTACATGAATATAGTCAGGTTTACGGATAAGGACATATAGTATCTTTCATGCAGAAAAAAGTCACAAAGAAATAGGATTAGTCTACACTTAGTAGAGCGAAGCCGCAGGTAAAAGGTGGTTAATTCAAAATGATGTATTTGTAAATGGAACGCAATGCAAAATAACGACAATAAGTGTTAAACTTAAAATAAAAATTAATTAGAAGTTTTTGGCGGGAACTTTGTCTGTCATGTACATGTTTTTATATTTTATCCATAATCTTGCGTTAATTGCCTCTATATTTTGTAATATTAGTTGCATTGTACGTAATATAGTTCGTTTATTGTGCACAAGTGATATGGATGGGATGATTTTTTTACATAATATTAACTTTGTGTATGTAATCATGTTATTATTTGTACATCTATATTGGTAGCTGTCTTTTCTTTCTTTACTTATAGTTTTTATAAGTGAAAATTTGTAATTAGCCTTTGTATGTTATTTATTTTTTATTTCATTAGTGTTTGCTGTAAGTTTTCCTAAATAAAAAAAAAAAAAAATACCACGGAGTATAAATTCTGGGATGCCACAAAGACGCCGTGAAATATTCTAACAAGAGGGCCACCATCTTGTTCAAACACTTAGGCACAAGAAACTTGTAACATTAATACCTACTTGACAATGGCGGTAATAGTTAGTTGCCAAAAACAAAACTAAAAAATAATAAATTATTACAATTACTCTATTCTACCCATTATGTGTGTACACTTTCGTTTGTTTAATGAAGAAAGTATATGAACATCATTACTAGATGGCGCTCCAATACATCACTTTTTATATTGTCCAATCGAATATCAAGGAAATTGCTATTACTAGATGTTTACATTGATAAACATACAAAAAAAGTTTTATTGCTATTCATTTTGTTCTTCGATTATTTTTAATACTATAAACACCGCGAGAAGCTGCGGGTATAGCCACTATAAATATTACTTAAGTAATGCTGATTCTTAATTATATAGTTTAACGATAATTATGGTTTTATTATTGTATCGCGTAACTCTAAAAGGGGTGGCGGTGATGGGAGGTGATTATAATCATTTAATGGTCCGATCCATCACAGATGACGGATTTAAGTAACTGACGGGTCGACGGGACGGTTAATAGGAAAATTGGCGGGCTTTTATCACTCTATACTGTGCGTTGACAGTAAAGACTAGATTAATTTCTACTTTTTTTATAATTTTAAATAAATTATAATAAATTGTTAAAATGTATCCTAAATAATCACGAAATATATTTTTGCGTTTACTTCTAATGCTTTCACGCCTTAATCACTCAACCAATTGCCATGACATTTTGCATACACATTTTCAGGGATACCGAAAAGGACGTAGTTATTTTTCATCTATCTTCCATACATATAATAACAATATAAATGTAACGTGTCTGTACTTTTTCATGAAAAAAAAGTGTGTGTGTGTACATGTACACGCGTTAGAAGTTATACTTCTTTGGCGTAACAAGATAAAAATCTTTTCAACAATTTTATCTTTCGCCTTATTCTAAGTTTGTAGAAAAAACGACACTAACAATAGAAAAAAGTTATGTAAGACATTGAAAGTTTTAATACAAAGAAATACAAACAACAAATACAAGGAAGCAAAATGTTGACTATAGCTAACTTCAGGGTTCATGACGGTGTGCGAGCGCATCGTACTCACCGGGGGACTACAAGGCGGGTCAGCCGCAACGTGGGTGGTCACGGGGTGATGGGGGAGGCTGACGGGTCATTTGACCGAGCCTTGGCCGGCAGCCTGAGTGCGGCGGAGTCGGAGGCGGGTTCCGACACCGGCTCAGTTGTTGCCTCGGTAGTTGGATCCAAGGCCGGCTCCAAGGCCGGCTCCAAAGCCGGCTCCAAGGCGGGGTCAGCGGCGAGTTCGGAGGCAGAGCTTATTGACGTGGAAGACTTGGACGTTTTTACGTTGAAGATGCTGGCGGGGGTCAAGGTGACGGATATATTTGACACCGTCAAGAAGTCAGGGAATCTGTCTGGGCCACCGTAATAACTTCAGGGTGTCCTTTTTCGTTACGTACATCGTAAAAAATTACTCTCATCATTTTTCCCTAACGCGCCAAAAGAAGTATAACTTCAAAAAATGTTGCATGTGTCTAAGAATAAGTAACACATTTCGTTTAATTTTTAGATAAGTCTGTCTGTCAGTCTGTTTGTATGAACACGTATCACTGCTATAGTACTGGTTTTAATAAAACCATAAAACATATCCTCGAGAATAACTTAGTCGTTGTTTCATTAGAAACGGTCTATTCTATCAAAAGTTATTGTAATTTGAATGAGGGCTCGAGTTAAGTGCGAGAGAATAGTCGTAATCTATACTTAATATTATAAAGCTGAAGGGTTTGTTTGGTTGACCGCGCTAATGTCAAGAACTAGTGGTCCGATTTGAAAAATTCTTTCAGTGTTAGATATCTCATGTACCGAGGAAGGATATAGGCTATATATCATCACGCCAAGACCAGCAGGAGTAGGGCTACGATGGAGAATGTTTCATAATCGGAGTTTTTTTCCTTTTAAGAGCTTCCACTGCGTGTTAGCGTTACCCAAAGCAACTATACCACGCGGACGAAGTCGCGGGTACAAGCTAGTCAAGAATATAAGTAATGTTTCCGAGAATAGGTGAAATCTAAATTCAACGCGAACAAAACCGCGAGCAACAGCTAATTCTTTATACTCCACAATACAGATAATCACGTTTTTTTTATGTCACAGGTGGCAAACGAACGGATGGGTCACTTGATGTTAAGTGATCACCACCGTCCATGGACACTAACAACACGCGAAGTTGCAAGTGCGTTACCACCCTATGGGGGGAAATGTCCGGGGAGGGAGAGGAGAGAGGGGGGAGTTGGGCCTCTTGCGGTCTCACTGACCGAACAAAACGCAACAATGCTAGCACTATTACTTCACGTTGGTTTTCTATGAGAGGGTGCTACTACCCCGGAAGAGCCAACCCATTCATGCTGAAACCAGTAATAGTTTCAGCGTGGCTCTACCACCATAAAGTCTTTCACCTCTTATTTTTGTCGAAGGTCGACAACTGGACGAACATTATGAATCATTAAAAGCAATAGTGTTTGTTACATAGTTTGTTTTAAAGACACAAAAATATATATTCATCTATATATATAAAAATGAAACCCGTTTTCCGTTGTCACGACATAACATGAAAACGGCTTGACCGATTTGGCTTATTTTTTTTTTTGTAGTTTTCTAATACTCTGTACAAGGTTCTTACGGAAACAAATATTAAGAAAATCTCTCAGAAAGATTGAAAAATATACATTTAATTTTGCATATTTTAAAAAACGCGCGTATCGAATGTCAACGTCATTCAATTTAAAACAAAAAATCTGTGATTGACGAAATTTTGTTCAGAACTCTCCGACTCTCTCTTGGTCGGTTTTGTGACTATTGACGATGATTTGACATTCGACTTCTAGGCGAAACGAAGTTCGCCGGGTCCGCTAGTAGTGTATAAAAATTTTAACGCAGTCCATTCCCGAGAGAAGGCACTACTGCATGTTCCGGTATTTGTGTATTCAGTCTGATGGAAATTTTCATATTTGACTAGGTAACAACATTGAATAGTTGCTTCTGATTTTGCAACTGATGATTTTTTTTTAATTCATCTTGTTACTATAAAAAAGTTATTTTAATCAACAATATGTAATTATTGTGTGATTTCTATTATTTTATATACATACGATTTCTTCAAGAATGTGACTTTTATATTAGAAACCATAATATAGCTCCGAATGTGAGTACTTAGGGCGCTTTTAGTTTAGACGACTTGTGTCGGACTACTGCCGTACGGTAGATACACCGATTTATGAGCAGGTGTCGTACAACAGTAGTACGACCTAAAACGTCTCGGAGTGCGATGCGGTTCCAGTCCAACTGTATTTTAGTGATGTCCACCAATACTTGCATTCGGTCAGCCATGGATTCAGACGACGAAGGGTTATTCTTTGGTTGGTTGGTTCTGCTTTTATGAAAAAAAAATAATTACAGTAATAAACGATTACCTGAATAATTCTTTTTATTTTTTAAATTTGTATATTTTTTTTACATATATGTTCCCAAGTCTTACAAACAAAAAATAAAATAGACCGCCTTCGATGTGAAAAACTAATAAGGTACTAAAAAGTGAAAAATAACTGAATTATTAAATTAACCAAATTAAATAAAAAATATTGATATTTGCACTACCTAATTATATATATTCACGTCGGTTTTCTGTGACTGTGGTACTACCCCGGACGAGCCGACCCATTCATGCTGAAACCAGTAACAGTTTGAGCGTGGCTCTACCACCATACGCTTACGCTACTTTGTGGTTATAGTTTTCTTGTAGATCCCTTTTGTGGCTCCTTATATTCACTTCGATATCCAGAATATAACTATTCTCATTAGCACTGTAGCTCGCTTATATATCTAATAAAAACTAGGGGTGGAAATTTCTGGAAAGCAAATAAAATTTGATTTCATAAATACCTACAGCAATAAGTTCGCAATGTGTGCGTATTCCCGCGTAACGATGAGTCATCGTGCTGGCTTAGCTGTTACGACTTCATTCGTAACGTTCATAGAGAATTCTAGATTATTACAGATATTCCTTCTTTGTTTTTATATCGTGTATTATTTTTGTACAAGTCGTAAAAATATGTTTACCGCTCGTCTGTGTAGCTTACCCGACACTCGCGAGGTAAAAGTCATTCTAGTTTTATCGTTTGGCGTTTGTTCGTAGTTGTTATTTAAAGTCAGCCTCTTTAATAATGTAAGAATTGTTTGATCCTATCTCCATTTAACGTTGAATAAAACTGTACATGGTATATATAGTCCGCGTCAAACATGTTAACCGCTCTGAAGTAGATGCGCAGAACACAAATTTAGGTATCAGAGGGACGCAGTGAGGTAAAAGGGGAGTAAGGTCGCCCGCGCGCGTACCTCGCCCCCTATTTCACCCACGTTGACACATGTGCCCTGTCATTATTAGTTACAGTACATTTGCATTTAGAAGTCAATTTAGTTTTGTTGTTGATAATTACATGTTACTGCTATTTTTCTTGTATATTTGTCTTTATTAGAAGACCTATCCACTTCGAAAACTGATGTTTCTATGGAAGGCGTTTTTTATTACAAATTATTTATTTATTATGAATAAATGTTATTTACTATAACGGTATTATAACACGCATAATACGTGCACAAGATATATCCCATAGATATAAACAAATACTGCATATGGCGGATCATTCAATTAAAGTACGCGATCACCCAAAACTCTTTTTTTTTCTCGAACTGACTAACTCCCCAACCAGTTTATTAAACGTTATTTGGATTTTCCTATAACTGACAAATACATGATGTGGCGAACTGTTAATATTCTAGCTTTGTGTATTATTTTATTGTTCGGCTATTATTGTCCATTTCTAGTTTTTAACCGACTTCAAAAAAAGGAGGAGGTTATCAATTCGTCTGTATTTTTTTTTTTTTTTATGTTTGTTACCTCATAACTTTGGACTGGGTGAACCGATTTTGATTATTCTTTTTTTATTTGAAAGCTGGTACTTCCAGTGTGGTCCCATTTTAATTTGGTACAGTTCCGACAACGGCATCCAGTGCAAAACCGTATAAGTTTCAAATTTGCATTAAGTATGTACACGACAAATAGACGAATAACTCAATATTACGCTAACCGGTTTCGATGATTCATTTTTTATTGAAAAGGATGTACTTCAAGGGTAGTTTGATGAGAGTTTGGTTAGGTTCTGATTATGGGATCCGTGGCAAAGTAAGAAAACTTTCAAGAAACGAGCCTACTCCTTTCTTAAGGGCCGGCAACGCATCTGTGTTTCCTCTCGTGTCGCAATTGTCCATGGGCGGCCGTGATCACTTACCATCAGGTGACCCGTATGTTCGTTTGCCACCAATATTATAAAAAAAACTCTTCAATTCTTAGGAGCCTATTGTGCTTATGTTCGTTGCTGTGTTGCAACATGACGCAAGCATTGTAATTACATTACTTAAGGTGTATAATGTGTGAAGCGATGGTAGCCGAGTTGGTGGTAGAAACTATCGCGGATTACTGAAAAGGTTGCGTTCGTACCAAACGTTACTTATTGTACAACCAATTGAAACCATATCGCATACCATACCGATAGATACCATACCGCAAAAATGCGCATATTTTAATATACTTAAGGCGGAACGGAGTTCGCGGGCACTGCTAGTAAAATATATTTATGTACACTAAAAATGGAAAAATAAAGTAAATTTTCAAAAAAAAGTATTAACCGACTTCAATATCAATCAAAAACCCATAAGGCACTAAAAAGCGGAAAATAAATAGTTTATCAAATTAACCAAATTAAATAAAACATATGAATATGTGTGCTACCTAGAGATGTACTGGAAGTCGGTACCAACCAAAATTTTTGTATTACAGAGACGCGAGAGTGGACTTAAACTTTGTACCTGTAGATGATATGATTTTCGGTTTGGTTGGCACCGACTTCCAATACATCTCTAGGTAGCACACATATTCATATGTTTTATTTTTGATAAACTATTTATTTTCCGCTTTTTAGTGCCTTATGGGTTTTTGATTGATATTGAAGTCGGTTAATACTTTTTTTTCAAAATTTACTTTTTACGGTTGTTTTATTACCTCAGTCATGATTCAATTTTTATTATCCTCTTCATTTTTATATCTAATATTTTGCAAATATTCTATATGTATGTAAAATCAAAAGGTTTACGTAAATTAGCTGTCAAAGCGTTTACAAAATGACACAATCGAAGTAGTATCTTTATTCTACAAAATCTTTGGCAAGTTGTAATGTGTTCGTTGTACTGCCACATTCTTATTATTTAATGTAATAGGCAAATATCTCCTTGAATCATAATTGATTAAAAACGTACTATAATATACGTATAATATAGTAACAAAGATGAATAAATGTTAATGTTAAGCTAATATTTTTAATTTGTTTTGTATTAACTTCTTGACTGTACTATGCGCAAAACCGAATTCAAAGCTACATTCAGAGCGGCCATCATATTTGACGCGGACTATATATTATGTTACATGAGAAGAAAAATAAATTACAAGTACTTTGCTACGACTTTTCTAGGTGGTAGAGCCTCGCTGAAGCAATGACTGGTTTCAGCATGAATGGGTTGGCGCGTCCGGGGTAGTACCACCCTCTCATAGAAAACCGACGTGAAGTAACATTGCTTGCATTGTTGCGTTTCGTACCGTCAGTGAGAGCGCCGGAGGACCACCTCTCCCCCCACTTCCCTCTCCTCCCCACTTTCCCAATGCACTGGCGACTCTCTCGGTGTTGCTAGTGTCTATGGACGGCGGTAATTACGTCCCATCAGCTCCCCCGCCTGTTCGTTTGCCCCCTATAATATAAAAAAAAAAACTTTTATTAGGTACACACCAGCTGTGCCTGCGACTTCGTAAGCGTGGATTTTATTTAAAAAAAAGTTATTAATAAAATCATATGAAAGTATTAAGTCAATTTGTATATCTACTCTTCAATGTTACTTAAATTGCGTTGTCATTAAATTTACAGTTCCTTAAGATAGAGTGAACCGATTTTAATGAAACAAGGACTAAATGGTACTCGAGGATATGCTTAATGATTTTCTTGAAAAGGTTTTATCATGTACGTAGTATATTAACAGTGATGCGTGATCATACAAACAGATGCAAAATTATAAAAAAATTATAAAAAGTACAGACCCGTGAGATTTTCGTTCTTATTATATCATCATCATCATCACCCTAACCCCACCTAAGTAGGGTCGGCACTACATCTTTTCTTTTTCCACTCTCTCCTGTCAAATGTCATCTCAGTATTCCGACCTTTTATGCACATATCATTTTTCATACAGTCCCTCCATACCTTTTCCGGTCTTCCTCTACTCGTATATCCGTCCACAAACGTACTCAATACTTTTCTAGTTACATGGACTTCATCTCTCCTCATGACATGCCCATACCATGCTAACCTATTACTCCTCAACTTCTCTGTCACCGTGCTATTTTCAAACTTCCTCTCATATACTCATTCTTAATTTTATCCATTCTATTCACACCACACATCCACCTTAACATTCGCATCTCTGCCACATGTAATTTTCTCTCATCCGTCACTTTCGTAGCCCAGCACTCAGAAGCATACAGCATGACTGTTCTAATCATAGTTTTATAAACCTTCCCCTTGAGTTGCAAAGGCATTCGCGAGTCAGAAGCTACCCCAGACAAATTTCGCCATTTCATCCATCCTGCATGACAGTGATACGTTCTTATTATATAGATTAATTTAACTCGACTTTATTTAGCGTTTATATTAAAATAATTATATTTTACATTTTAATTACCTTGTATTTGGTTCAAAGTGAATCTATACAAGTATCCTCGCCTTGTTCCGTTAACAAGGGCAACAAAACCGTTACATTGATACGGCTACCCATTGTTGAACATTATTTCTAACGAATTCAACGTGAAAAAATGATAAAGAATTTATGAGCTTCGGTATTATTACTTGTAATTCACAACAAAATGGAACTCGCTTACAATGAGACGTAACAAAGGAACTCCTACGGGAGAATTATTTGAAGAACACTCTTTGTACCTGATAATAGATCGGATCGTCCCATGCTCTCGGATGGAAAACCGAATCGCGTTACAGTTAATGTGAAAGTAGTAATCGAAGTATGACGTCATTATTTTGTGAACAAAAAAATAATCTGACGATTCTAATATTGTCTTGTAAATATTAGAGATTGATCTTTGGTTATTGACCAAATATTGATAGTTGATAAATATTGATGTTTTAAATGGACATTGGTTTTTTTGTAATAAAACCTTCTTTAGGTGCGTTGAGCGGTATTTATTTGGCAGGAGATAAACTTATGATTTCGCGTCATGACATCCTAGTTAGGGTGACTTATAGCGCTTGCGTGGCTTGCGTGAGACTGGCAACGCGTAGTATAGGAGCTTTTATACATATTTTGTATTGAGATTTTGCAGCCCACCATATGTTAGATTAATTCGTAAAATGTCTTCTTCTTCTTCCTAGCCTTTTCCCCGCCTGGTACCGCTTTCTTACTATACTTCCTCCACTTTGCCCGATCTTCGGCATCCTTTTGTGTGAGGCTATTTTCCTTTAAGCCCGCATTTACAACGCCCAACCAGCGTTTTTCGGGCCTGCCAATTATAATGTTATGTAATCTTAGCCAATATTAATTAAATTGTAAGTGGTAGAGCCACACTGAAGCTATTACTGGTTTCACCATCATTAGACCGGCTCGTTCGGGGTATTACCACCCTCTCACAGGAAACTAACGTGAAGTAACAGTGCTTGCATTGCTGCGTTTCGTTCGGTCAGTGAGAGTGCCGGAGGCCCACCTCCCTCTCCCAGCCCTTTCCTCCCAAACACAGGCTGGCAATGCCCTTGCGACTCCCCTGGTGTTGTTAATGTCTATGGACGGCGGTGATCACTTAAAATCAAGGGACCCGTCTGTTCGATTACCATGTATGATATTAAAAAAAAATGTAAACTCCCCGTGTACTCATATGCTATTAGAAATTCAATAGATTTTGAAAATTACTAATAATACTGATGAAGAGTAAATGAGGATCTATAGTAATATTATAAAGCCGGAGGGTTTGTTTGTTTGGTTGAACGCGCTATTCTCGGGAACTACTGGTCCGATTTGAAAAAATATTTCAGTGTTAGATAGCTCATTTCTCGAGGAAGGATATAGGCGAATAAAACGCTAAAACCAATAGGAGCGGAGCACCAATGAAAACGGTTTCAAAATCGTTTTTTTTTTAGAGCTTCCGATGCGTTTTAGCGCTAGCCCAAAGCTTCGATCAACAATAACTAGATAAAGGGTCACGTACAAAATTGAAGCTGAAATCTTTCCGCGTAAATATATACTTATGTGTAGCTATTTGTTTACTAAGAAAGGGAGAAAAAAAGTTTTAAAACAGTTTTAAGTTCAACCTAATTACAACCATAACCAGCTAGTAATAAAGTCACAAATGTTCAAAATATTATCTAATACTTAGGATAAAACGAGCAAAGTAATAAATTACTCCCCTCACAATTGAAAAAACAACATAAACAACATTTACTGTGAATTCAACCTTAACACGTAACGTACGTTTCCCCGTTATTGTGCGTGTTTGTGCGTGACGAGGCCAAGCATTTGTAACACAGGTTTAAAATCGGTAATTTTGTTCAAAATTTGATATTATTTGTTAGTTTAAAGCTTAAAATATAACTTATTCAACATGTATTTAGCGAAAGTAAGATACTCCGGCCGTTAAATTGCTTTTTCGGGTATTATTTTTGCATCTTTTGAATACATTGCGGCATGTTAAACGTGCTTACATTGGCTGTGTTTTAAACAAACTAAACAGAATAAGGGCTCACATTTCAAGTGAGCTCTTATTTACCAAGACGTATTTTTCGCGCCGACCTAGTTATTGTTGATCGAAGGCCCAAAGTAACTATTTCATGCGGACGAAGTCGCGAAAAGAAGCTAGCACTGCATAAAAAGTGCGTCGATACACTGCCAATTGCTTGTATATTTCTAAATATGTGTAGATACTGTCGAATACCTACCATCGTCATAGTTATAAAAAAATATAATCTATAATTTTATGCATACTGTTTTACTAATACTGTGGCGTTATATCGTAGAAGTATAACTTTGTTTTTCACCGGCCCAAAGCTATCTAATCTATCTAGACTGATCGACCATTAGGCGGGTATTTGCGAGCAGCGTAACTTACGGGCCTTATTCGGGTTTGAAGTATAATTTATTGTGTTCAATTCCATCCGTAGAGGAAAGGTTAAGTAATAAATCGGAAGCAGCTGCGTTCGCGTAAGGTTCGAATTTGGTAACAAAGAGGCCCGTTTTGCTGATATTTGTGGCTATTTATGGAACTCCGCTAATATAATGTTTTGGGTAATCGTTTGATAAAATTATTCACGTTAATATGAAATATTATAGTATTTCGATAAATTGAATAATTCATTTTGACGTGCATACATCTTTAAATTTGCTACCATTAAATCGTTTAAATAAATTAATTACCAAATAAAACATTAAATATATTAATTTCCTGAACCCGTTAAATCGACCAATTCCCATCCTAAACAAAACATGGAAACCCGGAGGACTTCTCATGATTATGCCATACATAAATAATAATAATTTATTCACTTTTGACGTCAATACGTCTTTAAATTTGCTACCATACAGGGGCAATCCAAAAAACCTAATGATAACAAAATCAGGGATACAGTTAGGCAATGTAGTTTCGAATCTGTACATCAAAAGTTAAATTATACCACTGGATAACTAAAGGATTAAAGAATATATTACGCTAAATCAGGACTGTAATACATCTCACACGGCGTGGGAGGAAGCGCCGGCATTTTGAGGTCATTCTGCTGCGTTTTTTGAGATTTCAATTTAGTATAACTTTCGACTCGGTGAAGCTACGACGTTAGTTCAAGTTTCCATTTACAGCTCTTGTCGAAGTTTATCGATTATACATATATAAAACTTTAGTTTAAAATCGTGACTGTGTATATAATAAGGTGTTAAAACGAACTAAAAATACGAAAAAAAAAAATATCAAGAAATATATAATGTCGGCCTATACGTGTCGAAAAGCCAAATCAAAATGCAGAATCGTATAGGGTTGGAGAGAGCATCTCAGAACCAATCGAATGGTACCAATAAAATACCATATGACCGAGTCAAGAGGCAACGTAAAAAAGTGAATACGGCCGAGCGGATAACACAGACCTATAATTAATAAAGTTATAACATAGTAATTATTTGTTAGATTGATTTACTTCCTGATCCCGTTAAATGGACCAATTGCCGTCATTAACAAAACATGGAAATCCGGAGGACTTCTTATGATTATGACATACATAAATAACAATAATGTATATAGAAAATATCACCTATTACGAGACGTATTCACGTACAACAAACGGCCGTCTCCATGACACAGCCATACCCCATTTTTTTACCGACTCTAAAGTCGGTTCTCAATTCTGTCAATTCGGTTTTATTATTACTCTATAAAGTATTCTGATGTTGAATGACACCGTGGTCTTAGATAGTAAACAGGTCTACAAGGTTGATTAGCTTGTACGATCCCTTGCCGCCCCCACAAAACGGTCTGTCGGTACACCGTGGGGTTTTAGTCCGTGCGACTCGGACATAACCCACCCTCTCCCCCGGGAGGGTGGCGTATCCATAAGGATTTTCCCCCCTTTAAAAAAAAAAAAAAAAGATAGTAAACAGGTAAAATCTAGTGGGGACTGGCTCTCAAGTGAAGCTGCCGGAACACATTAACAGGAGCTTGGCGATAGCTTATCAACTCGAAGGTTGTAACTAGCCAGCGGGACTTAGAATAAACCACAATGTATTTATTTCCTTCCGAGGAAGTTCCGACTTAATTGCAAGGATCGAACCTACGTTCATCAACACGTTCGATATCAACGCTGTATCCGAATACATTATCAACTAAGCTAACGATTTAAATAATCGTTTCATCAGAACTTCGTCATATATAAAGCGATTTGGATGGTTTTTTTTATAGATTTGGGATGTTTACAAAAGGGTATCTTTTTAATTCCATTAGCAATGAACCATACATTTCGAAGATATATGAGTGAACTCCGCAAATTAGGAATTCTATAGTAATTGAAGTTTCTTATGTTTAAGACAATCCAAGGCTAGGTAGGTACTTAACTGTGATCAAAGATGTTCCAGTCCATTTTTAGCAGTAGACTTTTATGAAGACGGTTTTTTTATATTATAGAAGGCAAGCGAACATGTGGGTCACCTCATGTTAAGTGATCACCACTGTCCATAAACACGTGCAACACCAGGGGATTCGCTTGTGTTTGGGAGAGAGGCGAGTGGGGAAGTGCCCACATGTGGATGATTCACAGAATACCATTTTTAGATAGAAAGATTTCATCAAAACTAATCAATCGAAAAACGTTCTATGATAGTTCTGCACGCATAATATATGTTTTCATAACAATCAATATTGTGACCAGTTTAAGCCTACCCTGGCTTTACAGAAGAACAGTTTATGGCGGCCGGGGCGAGCCACTAGTCTAAAAATAAAGTATGGAGGATCTTTAGAAAATATTGATTCCAGTTAAGAATGAATCTGAATTAGATGGTTGTGTTAAAGTTTCCTTAAAGACCAGGTTAGTGTCCTCAATTATGAATACTATTTTTTTTTTAAACTGGTTCTGTAAAATTACTGGACGTTACCTGATGGAAAGTACAGTATAGTCCATAAATAACTGCGACTGTCGGTGTTAAATAACAACGGCTGTCATCGCTATCATGCCGACCTGCACATGTGCCACTTCACGCCTCGTTTGAAGGACCCCATGTCAAAAGAGGAAGGGAACACACTGGCTGGGAGGCAATTCCACATTTTCACAATACGATAAATATAAGAATTTTCGAACTTCTTTGTTCTTGCCGGGATGGCTGCTACTGTGAATCTGTGGAGACGCGTACCCGCCTATATAGTTATAGTTCTATACTTTATACAGTTATAAGTTATAATAAATTCTTCTAAAATTTAGTTAAAAACTGCAATAACAGTTAACGACCTACTACTATCCCGAGCAGGAGTTTCGGTCATAATCTCTCTACGTGAGGTAATTGGACGACCTAATGACCACTTAAACTGTACGTTTGAATTCAAATCCAGGACTAAATTGTGCTCATAAAATATTGTGAATTATTGCTCAGTGAACTGGTACCATATTCCTGTGTTTAAACAACGATTTTGTTCTCGCTGCTCTATGTAGGGGTTTAACGTCGTAACAATGGGAAAGGTTGATGACTAACATTTAGGTTTTGTCAAGTATGTTTGATTTGATTTATTTAAAACTAGCGAGCCCGGCAGACGTTGTCCCACCCTGATTATAAAAAAAATCCTGGACAATTTATATACCAAAACGTTCCCCATTAATCACTTTATCCACTGGTGAAAACCGCATAAAGATCCGTTCAGTAGTTTTTGAGTTTATCGCGAACAGACAAACAGACAGCCGCGGTAGGGGACTTTGTTTTATACTATGTAATGATGGTAATTTAAAATTAACTTTTCACCTTAAATATTTACTTCTGGTCAAACGCCAACTTTAAAGTTTAAATATATAAAAAATGTCGCGATGTTTGTCTACGATGAACTACCGAAACTACTCTACCGATTTTCTTTCAAAATCAAAATCATAAACACTTTATTCAATTTAGGCCCTAAGAAGGTACTTATGAACGTCGAAGCTAACACCGGTTCGGAAAACAACCCAGTCATCGAAAAGAATCGGCAAAAAAACTCGATCTGGTTTATCTTTTTAGAATTTTTAGAAATAGAATTTAGAATATAATATATTTAAGCTACTTAAGTCCAACCTAAATATGGTCAAATACGTTCTGCGGATTTTTTTCATAGTAGACTAGTTTCTGCCCGCGACTTTGTCAGTTCTGAAATATTCTTCATTGGTACTCCGTTCCTATTTACTTTACACTCACATCACATAGCTTCATCACATTACATCACATCACTTAGCGTGATGATATTTAGCCTTCCTCGATAAATGAGCAAATCGGACTAGTGAAAACAGACTCTTCAGCTTTACAATATTAAATATAGACTTTGTTTAAGTAGGTTTATTATTTTTAAAGTGAAAACTTCTTTAACCGCATTTGCAATTTTTGGCGGGAATATATTACGGATTCAGTTCACCGATGTCCTCGACATGCTAACATTAGCGATGCGTAGTATAGCGGTCTGTGTGTATATATTTAATTAAAAATATTTTGTGTTAAGCTTGTGCTTCCCCTTATATGTTTGATTAATTGATAAAATATATAAAAATGGATATAATTATTACTCGGAGTGCCAATAGAGGTGTAAACTTGACTAATGTTAATAATTTCACATTTACAAATAATGAAGTTTAAATAATTCAGATTATAATTGATTTAAAAATAGTAAAAAAGACACAGTTATTCCCTTGTTTTGGGTTTTCACTTATGTCGCTATATGTAGTATTATAGATACTATGACACTCCTTATGACTGCTTCAATTTTTTTTAGTTTTATGTGTTGACTAAACTTCTGAAACGTTCACAATGAATTAAAAAATTATATAAGCAAATTTTTATCTTACTAATTATACTAAACATATGTAAACAAAGGCATTATACTTTTATTCAGTTCATATTTTCGATGACGTCAAACATTTTCACTGTATATGGGCTTGGTTCAAAGTATATTACATGAATTTTTAAAATGCTAACCGCTTCTACATCTCTAGCTACGGTTTGAACATTTTATGTAAACCGCGAAGTATGCATCGCGTCGTTCATAATTTAAAATGGCTGCCATCCAATATGGCGGGCACACGTGGTGTCGAATAAAGTAATGTAGTTTTGTGTTTTTAAGTAGTGTTTAACATCTATGGATGAATTAAGATCTAATATTGAAATATTAAGTTGACAGTGAATTATAAATAAGTTTTACAGTCTATACATATAATATTAATGTAAATCTAACGTGTCTATACTTTTTAGATTATTGTAAAAAAAATATTGCAGTTGTCGAGAAATAAATAATAAAATATATTTCAATCATTTTTGGAAATGTCTGACTGTTTGTTTAGATACGCATCACTGCTAAAGTACTGCGTTCACGATAAAACCTCATAAAGCATATCTGCGAGTAACATTTAATCTTAGTTTCATTAAAATCGGTTCAGTCTATCAAAAGTTATTGTAATTGTTATTGTAAACGAGAGAAAAGTAGATGAGTAACTGGACCTAATACATTCAGATGACTTTATTAAACGCTGTGTTTTTAAATAAGGTTTCACGCGGTCGAAGTCGCGGGTACAGCTAGTCTATAACAAAATAATGTCTACTATAAAATTATTATAAAACAACCAACACATTCGAGGAATTATATTATATTAAATGATAGCGTTAAATTACATTCATGTAATATGAAACACGGATTTTAGATTAGAGAGGATTAATTTTATATACATACTAACGGGCCCAGCAGACGTCCCGTCCTGATCATAAAACAATCCTTGACAAATTATATACCAAAATGTTCCTTATAAATTACTTTATGCGCTGGTGAAAACCGCATGAAGATCCATGCAATAGTTTTTGAGTTTATCGCGAACAGACAGACAGATAGACGCGGTAGGGGACTTTGTTTTATACTTTTCGCAGGCCGGCGGACGGAGGAGACGGCCGGTGTGGACCCGGCTGTCTCCTAACAAGACGGGGCCCGGCGGCGGCGTTTTCGCTGCTGGGCCAACCGCTGGGGCGGCACGATGAAGTCTATAGAGATCTCGTGCCGCCCCAACTATAGCGGCAGACGTACACCGTGGGGTTTTAGTCCGTGCGAGTCGGACATAACCCACCCTCTCCCCCGAGAGGATGGTGAATCCATAAGGGATTTGCCCACGTAAAAAAAAAGTTTGGCATAACAGCGGCGACCAGCGATGGATAGTGTGTCACACGGTGGTCGCCATTGTTTTTGGATTGTACTGTGCTTACCATCAGGCACAGTGCAGTCATTTTGCCGTGCTACAATAAAAAAAAAACTATGTAATGATATTTTCAATTCGATATATTCATTTTCTGTTTCCATATTTTTCGTATTTAACGATAATATAGTTTTGAGTTTAGTTTGTGATAGCAGTTCTGTCTAATACCCTTCTGGTTACGTACCACTATCAAATTGATAACCTGCCGCCAAGCCCCTAAAGCGAGTTCCGGAGATGCACTTCAGAGTTAGTCCCCCTTAAGTTTAGCGTGTTGTACTATCTAGGGTCAGTCATTTAATATCAGCTGAGGTTGAGTTCAAACTCTAAAATCGACATATACAGATAAGTAATATAAAAAAAAGTCAAGGCAGTCATTAGGACTTGCGACGGAGATGAAAACTCAAAACAATGGAATTTAAACTGTGTACCCTTTTGAATTTTTAAATTAATTAGTATCAATTATTTAAATTTCAATTTTTTTTAAATTGAAGTATTTTTTATATCATAGGAGGCAAACGAATAGTTGGATCACCTGATTTTAAATGATCACCACCGTCCTTAGACCAATAGACACTTGCAACACTAGGGGAGTGGGGGTGGAAGGTGGGTACCCGGCGTTTTCACTGACCGAACGAAACGCAACAATGCAAGCACTGTTACTTCACGTTTTCTGTGAGAGGGTGGTACTACCCCGGGCGAGCCGACCCATTGTTAGAGGGTGGTACTACCCCGGGTGAGCCGACCCATTGTTAGAGGGTGGTACTACCCCGGAAAAGCCGACCCAAAAGTTATTATCAGTAGTCTCTTCTTCACATCTACTATCACTCCAAATAATAATTATATACTTTTTTATATAGTTTATTAATTCATTAAATATGGGCTGCACAATCTCAATATAAACTATCAACATTAGATGTACACTGGCTCTTACACTACGTATCGCTTAACTGACGCAAGCCTCGCAAGCGCTATACAATCGGTCACGCTTACTAGCATGTCATGACAAATTTTAAATTTATCTGCTGCTAAAATTACCGCTCAATGCGCATAAAGGAGCTCTCACTTAAAAAAAAAAAGTGTGTATGTACTTATCTACACGCGTTAGAATTTATACTTCTTTGGCGCAACAAGATAAAAGTCTTTACAAAATTTTTATCTTTCGCCTTATTCTACGTTTGTAGAAAAAACGACACTAAAAATAGAAAAAAGGTATTTAATACATTGAAAGTTTTAATACAAAGAAATAGAAACAACAAATACAAAGAAACAAAATGTTGACTATAGCTAACTTCAGGATGTCCGTTTTTCGTGACGGTGTGCGCGCGCATCGTAAAAATTTACTCTCATCATTTTTCCCTAACGCGCCAAAAGACTTACTATAACTTATATATATTAATACGTGAAGCCTAAACTTTGTATCCCTTTTTAACGGAATTGGGCGAACGGATGAACGTGAAACTTGGCATTGTTAAAGTTTATATGGAGGAGAAGTGCAGAAAGTTATTTATCTATACTAATATATAAAGCTGAAGAGTTTGTTTGTTTGTTTGTTTGTTTGTTTGTTTGGTTGAACGCTATGATCTCAGGAACTACCAGTCTGATTTGAGAAAGTCTTTCGGTTTTAGATAGTTCATTTATCGAGGAAGGCTATAGGCTATATATCATCACACTAAGACCAATAGAAGCAGAGCACCAATGAAGAATGTCTCAAAATCGGGCACTTTTTTTGCTTTTGAACGATTACGTTATCTATACTAATATATAAAGCTGAAGAGTTTGTTTGTTTGGTTGAACGCTATGATCTCAGAAACTACCAGTCTGATTTGAGAAAGTCTTTCGATTTTAGATAGTTCATTTATCGAGGAAGGCTATAGGCTATATAACATCACGCTAA
>MU158773.1:2308802-2340039 GCA_015888305.1 Antheraea pernyi | reverse complement strand
AGAATAACTTAAGTATATAGACAATACGGGCATATTATATCTATATAATAAAACATTTAAGATATATTATTCGATAATGTATAGCTTATAATTTTCATTACTTTCTTATATAGTGTTAGTGAGCACTGAGTTTGATATATAGTAGGTTGAAAATCCAGGTATGTTGCTGATGATAAATCCCATCCCATTCGATATATTATTAGTATTCATATATCTAATGTACACGTTACATGTTACAGTAGATGGCGTTCGTGTCGAAGTTACAAATGTTTTTGAAAAAGCGTTTCTGTAATGTACACACCCACCCACAATTTTACATTTCTTTAATACATTTTATAAAAGAGCGTGCGGAGCCGCGGGTAACAGCTAGTTTTATATAAAATGAATTAGAAGTACATTAAATTAATTAAAATATGCATTACTCACACTACTGCTTCAATTTTACACAACATATACGCACATGTAAATAAAAAAGACACTTTGATATCTGTCAATAAAGGACTTCAAAAAAGGTTGTGAAGGAGGTTGCTATGCTCGACTGTATGTATTATTTTACTCTTACGTTCCAATTTTATACTTCTTTGGCGTAACAAGATAAAAATCTTTTCAAAAATTTTATCTTTCGCCTTATTCTACGTTTATAGAAAAACGACACTAATAATAGTAAAAGTGTATTTAATAAATTCAAAGTTTTAATACAAAGAAATACAAACAACAAATACAAAGACAAAAAAAATGTTGACTATAAATCAATGAACTATGGTCGAATGTCTACCTTTGGGCGCCCACTAGTACAATATAAATTCTCGCTCGGAAAATTAAGTTATATAACATGTACAGCTAGTTAGAAAAGTATATTGATTTAATACCTAGATCGCATTGAAGAATACATTTGACTAGGAAATATGTAGGATAATATAAAATGTAAGGAAGTATACAATTGGACTATCCAGTTAATCTAATCTAAAAGTTCCGTTCTCATTTAAAACATCCAAGTATCTAAACGGCTTTAAAATCGCGGACCAGTCTTTATACTGGAGCGACGCTGTCCGATAGCAGTCGTGACTCGGATTAGAGATAGACTCGAGGAGCGTTTACATTACTGTCGTAACTTTACGCAACTAGAAAAGCCAGTGGGACAGTAAGCAGGACAGTTCAGTTGATATTTGTTAATCTTATGGACCGTGTCACAAACAATAGTCTTGTAGGAAATATTGAGAGAACATATATGAAGAGAGTTTTTTTTATATCCCATAGGTCGCAAATGTACATGTGGGTCACCTGATGTTAAGTGATCACCACCGTTCATAGACACTTGCAACATCATGAGAGTCGCAAGTGCGTTGTCAGCCTGTTTGGGGGGAGGGTAGAGAGGGGACACGGAAGGGACAAAAGGGAAGTGGGCCGGCGCTCTCACTGACCGAACGAAACGCAACAATGCAAGCACTGTTACTTCACGTCGATGTTTCTATGAGAGGGTGGTACTACCCCGGGCGAGCCGACCCATTCATGCTGAAACCAGTAATAGATTCAGTGTAGCTCTACGACCTACTATTTTGTCACGATCGTTGTCAAATTTTAGATCAATTTTTTTTTTTTTTTTTCGAATTGACTACTCTATTGACCAAGACCTTCTTAACAGCTTCACCGGACTACTTTTAAATCAACATAATACAATTATTATCTACTTATTTCTAGAAGTCGTCGTTACTACATGTATTATGATATTGATTATATCGTCTGTTTATTATTAGTACCAATAACTAGCTTCTGATCGCGGCTTCGTTCGCATTAATGTGCATTTAATTTACCTATGAGGGACAGCAATTTTCTGAATTATGGTGCAACCTATGTTATCTTCTTTGTCACTGGCAACGTGTATGTAATCTTTCATGATAATCGGTTGAGTCGAATAACAAACAAACTCTAACTCACATTTGTCATATGAGTTGGGGTGACAAAAATCGGCCCATGCTATTGTAACGTAAGAATTAGTAAGCATTATACAACAAAAATAGTTCTGAAAGAGAAAACATATCACGTCGTCGACACTGAAAGTCAACACGCGAATCTTTACATGGTAAAAAATGAAGTCGCTTCCGCTGTCTGTTCCATTAGATATTTTAAACTATCCAATGGATTTTAATACAGTTTAGAGCAATAGATAGTGTTTCAAGAGGAGGGTTTATACGTATAATATAAACATATTATAGTACAGAGAAGCCGAAAAATTCAAAGATTTGTAATGTGATGTCGTAACAAAATTATTTGTGTGCGTTTAAATAGCAAATGCTGGCTAAATCTTACGAGATAGATCAAATTAACGTACTACGGAATTTTATATCTTAAAAAGATTGATAAAAAAGTCCCCGATGGTATATATTTATCTTTGAACTATAACTAAAGATAAAAATGGATACAAAAATAATTACGTGTTATTTATCAAACTATTTTATACAATACAGTATTATTCCTTATCCAATTAAAACATTACATACGTTTTGTTTTATGCGTAAAGGTGCTGGTGCAAAGGGGGTTTGCGAAATAAGGGATGCGGACTCACCGGTGTTGATTATGCTGGTTTCACTTCACTTCTCTCGCGGCGATATATATTATGCACTATATTTGGTTCAGTGTATATGCGCTTTTTACAAAATGTTATATAATAGTAGTGATGGTGACTACCAATTCTTGCGTATGAATATGAGATCGTTTTTTTTGTTGCGTCCGCGGTAAGGATCGTGGCGTAAGTGACAGAGTGATTTCAAGGAGGGAAGGCGGAAGGGATTCTTGTGCGTTCGGAAACCTGAATATATACTCGTATAATGCGCGCCAACACGTTTTACATGTCATGTACATCAAAACTGCCCTTAATTATATTCATTAAAATGCATATCTACATTGCACCCGTGCGAAGCTGGGGCGGGTCGCTGATAAATAATATTCAATTCACTACCGTGTCATTGTTATACATTGAGATACGTTGCAAAATAGCATATTACCCAATAGAAGAGTTATTAACAAGAGTTAAAGCAACACAGTAACGTAATTCATTCATATTTAGTTGTTGTTATCTATAATGATTTCACATCCATTTACCAATTAACGTTTACGGACATTGCTTTTTATATAAGCCATATAGATAGTTCTGTGCTTGCACACATTTACAAAATATATATAGGTGTATATATATTTGGCTTTCTTTCATCATTTTATCAGTTCAAATAACTTCGACGACTTTAGAGTAAACGCTCCTTCAGATTGTTGAAAGAATAAGCACTGGAACGGATAATCTAGCGTAAAATTAGTATTTTCAAATCCTCATTGTTGCTTCAAGGGTGAGTCGGTTTAGAACTTTACATTTTATGCTTGATTGCTATATCGTTGGATGTTATTTACTATATACATTTATTATTTATAAGATATTCATTATTTCTGCTATCGAATCTCGAATGTAATTATTGAAGAAACTATTGTAGTTTCATTATATGGTTTTCGAAAATATATAATATACATGGTCATAATTTTGAATACAATAATTGGCTTTATTTTTTTCTTGTTATTTTCTACGGAACCCATATATGTATATAATTTTACGGTATAAATAGATTAGTAATGAATATTAATAATTAAAATTAATAAAACTCGTGATAAATTATGAACGATCATACATGGAATTTGCTTTCAAGTCGTATATTATATTAATACATCAAGCTTCGATGTTTTTTTAATGTCATAACAGGCAAACGATGTGGGTCACGTGATGTTAAGTGATCACCACCGTCCATAGACACTAACAACACCAGGGGTGTCATAAGTGCGTTGCCCGCCTGTGTTGTGGAAGAGGTGGAAGGAGTGGGGCAGGGAACGGAGGAGGAAGAGAGGAGGTGAGCCTGCAGCGCTCTCACTGACCGAACGAAACGCAACAATGCAAGCACTGTTACATTTCGTCGGTTTTCTATGAGAGGGTGGTACTACCCGGTACGAGCCGACCCATTCATGCTGAAACCAGTAATAACTTCAGCGTGCCTTTATCACCTACAAAGTTTGCTTAACTCAAACAAAGAGAGCCATGGTGAACATTCGTAACAAGTGAAATACACGTGAAAGCAATTTGCTTATTTTATTTATTGATGATATTCAAAGTATATATATTTCTTATTTATAAAAGTAAATGTTGCTAATCCTATGTAATGTTTTAATCTTTATTAATCAACCAATAATCATGAAATGTTGCATAAACACATGTATACCAATAGTATACATAAAAAGTCATAGGTTCATATAGAAAAAAAGTGCTGTTCCTCGGCTCAAGGTCAAATCTGCATTAACCGAAGCTGTGGGTAAAAGGTAGTTTCGAAACAATCGTTACTAAACCAGTCTTTGTTGTAGGTGCTATGTTTGTTTTTTTGTAAAGTTACAGTAACTTTCGAGCTTTAATACACTGTGTTGTGTACGAATGTAATTGCATTAATATTATATGATCTGATAATTTAGCTAAACTAACCCAGGTTCAAAATAAAAACCCTTCAAACCCTTCAACCACTTCGCCGTTGTCTGGGAGTAAGTTTCGCTCCCACACACTCACCGCCGCCGCCCCCGTCCTTATAGGCAGCGGCTCAAGCCTAGGTCCGATCCCCTGAGCGGGGCCCTCGAGCACGCTCCTATCGCGATACAGTAACACTGACAATTTTCAATCACTACTTGAACAACAGAACACAAATCATCCCGCATACGTGCATAAATACACATAGGTACACATATATAGTGGAAGGATTTTTATTTTTTCCCTTATTTTGAAACTGGGTTAGTTTAGATTAGCCAAATTACCCGACGCAAAGTACACGTTTGAATTCGTTAGGCTCTCATGCCGGTACACATGTGAGTAGCAGAAATTCTTATATGTATGAATAGATAGCTTTATTCAGTTTAAACAGACTCGCGAAGCTGCATCCAAGGCAACGGCCCAAGTCGAGGTTCGGTCATTCTGGCACCTTTGAGCTTGTTGCCAAGAGGTGAAGTGCCTTAACCTCTCGCCTTCTTCCGGTGAAGTTGTGAAGGCCCGTCATTTTAATATGTAGAATTTTATGTCTGTTGAGGTGCTCGATTGAAAATATTTACGTATATATGTTTACTTATTCAGTTTTTACATAAATATTTTCGTGTGTCGTAAAACAAACAGCGCAGTTCTCACGTATAATTTATTGTTGTTCCCAATTTTCTACAATATAATATTTCAACCCCCTATATAAAGCAATGTAGGTACATTTAGTTCACTATAAGCATTAACATCAGAGCTAAAGTAAAAAGTAAACGTGAATATTTCCATCGGATTTTATAAAAATACGAATGGTATTAAACGGGCCGCAAGGAAACCTTTCATAGAACGAATTTCACCTCATTTCCTCGACGAATGAATGGAAAATGGGAGAGGCCTGTGGCTAGAGGTCGTTATACGCGAAAAGGTGGTATGATTTGTTAGTTTAACCACTTCTAACGGCCGGGGATGCTTTTTCGACGCATTTAATATAAAAATGGACAATATTGAAGGAACCAGTTTTAATAGCTTTGTGTTTGTATCCTAACTTATATTAAAAATGCGAATGCAAATTTGTTTGTTACGCTTTTATGTGCTTATTGAAAAAGACTGCAGAGCGACCAAGCACAACTTATTTTTAAATATATGTAACCTTACGTCCAAGTAAATCCCACATAGTACGGATCTTAATTTATAAAACGCAGTCGTCTCAGTTCCTATGAAAATTATTTTGCTATTTGATGCAAACTAAATTTTATATATCGACTAGCGGGCCCGGCAGACGTTGTCCCGACTTGATTATAAAAAGTTACTTGACAAATTATATACAAAAACCTTCCTCATGAATCACTCTATCCACTGGTGAAAACTGTAAGAAAATCCGTTTAGTAGTTCTTGAGTTTATCGCGAACAGACAGACAGACGCGGTAGGGGACTTTGTTTTATACTATGTAATGATGTATAGTTAGTTGGTCTTAGAATATTTTCTTAGTTCGTATTTCTATTGTCACTGACATTTATAAACATTTTAGTCATTTTAAGACACCTCTGTAAAACTTTGAAGAAGCCTTAAAGATTTCACTTCAACCGCTTAGACATTTAACGGACTTTGAAATTACCATAACTCACTGACTTGTACTGCTGTACTCATGCAACACGTTAAGGGAGTGAATAGTGAATTGTATCGAATTGCGATCACCCCTCTCTCCTTTATATTGCCAATTCCAAATGACCTCTGTGCGAAACAAACAAGTTTGAAAAAAAAAACCGCTTAGGAAAATGATCCCGAACAAATAACAGATACTTTCGTTTTATTTCAAATCAAATCAAAAATACTTTATTCAGTTTAGGCCCTAATAGGGCGCTTATGAACGTCAAAAATTACCACCGGTTCGGAAAACAACCCAGTCATCGAGAAGAACCGGCAAGAAACTCGATCGGGTACTTCTTTTTAACATATATATATATATATATATATATATATATACATTATACGTTACAATATCGTTTCTAGTTGATGCACAGATAGGAGTCAATTCCAGTCGTCACCATCGTTCACGTATTGATCCACTCTATAAGCCTTTCGACACTAAACCCGCTTGACCTGGCGATTAAACTTACAGTCCGGCAAATGGGTAATATGTTTAGGGACTTTATTGTAAAACCTAACAATATTACCTAAGAAACTATTACTGGTTTTACTAAGTCTGAAACGTGGGACGACCAGTTTGTCACAGTTTCTAGTATTTATAGAGGTATGTGTAGATAAAAAGCCATAAAGAACTGCTACGTGACACGCAATTAAACTATTATAAAATTTAAAACGCGATCGCGATAAAAAGGGCACCCCGAGAAAAAAGAGTTAACTCGTAAATTACGTTCCAGTTTTGCATTTACTTCCAGTTACGGAGAGAGCTAAGTTTTTAGCGCAAATTAAAACTGCAAGTCTTTAAGTTAATTTGCTTTTTCAAACAGCATACAAAGTAAGTTGCGTTTTAATAAGTTATTTCTTATAAAAAGTCTCTGAAGACAATGGATAACTTT
The DNA here is from genome assembly GCA_015888305.1 of Antheraea pernyi. Lineage (NCBI taxonomy): Eukaryota > Metazoa > Arthropoda > Insecta > Lepidoptera > Saturniidae > Antheraea > Antheraea pernyi. The sequence continues at coordinate 2,332,958 of MU158773.1, read as the reverse complement.
TTAATGGGCTAAATATTCCTTATTCCACTTGTGCTGATATTATTCTTATTGAAGAAAACATTACTGAAGTCTTGAGTGAGCTGAGAAAATGTTGGGATAAACTGGAGAATGTTGGACTGAATATTAATAGTACTAAAAAAATGTCAAATGTTTTTTAAATATAATTACATAATTAGTAGAGAAAAAATGGAAGATAGCTAAAGCTTTTGAGCACTGCCTTATCTAATAGTAAAAGATAATGTAACTCAGCATTAATATGCAGCAGCGTAATACGCGCTAAGCCTTCGTTTTCTTTTTTTTTATGAGGAGATATCTCTTCGTAGTATTGTCAGGTCCACAAGAGAGGACCTGAACCGAGTCGAACTCTAGCCGACTAAAAAACTCCACGACAACCTTTGCCGCACTATGGGGGTGTCTCGAGGTTGCGTCAGCAAGCTCCGTTACAACCCCGGCGGCGTGGGTTTCTCACGCCGCACTCGGCTGAGGCAGTCCGGTCGCAAGACTGCCTCCCAGCACGCCGAACTCGTGCAATGGGAGGTCAGAGCCCCCATGCTCTTTCCTCCCTGGGTTCAGCCGGCAGCAGAACGACTAAGCCACTCCGCCGTCGCACCGCGATTAATTTTTTACCGAAGATTACTCCTCCTTTGCCTCAACCACCCTCCGGCCTACGCTAACCCCCCCCGTCACGCGATCCTATCCCTACCTTACCTGTATGTCTCGGCACCCCCCCCATTCCCCAACCACCCTACAAACCCTAACCCTACCAATCCAACTTAACTACATAGTCCCTACGCCTGCCTAACACCTGGTCTTGCCTACTTACACGGTAAGACGGTAAGTAGGCAAGCAAGAAGTTTCCTAATCCTACTATCCCCCATACCTACAAGCCTAAAAGAAACTGACTTTCAGGTGCGACTGTCAAAATACATTTACATGTGTTTGCTAAGTGAATCGTCAACTTAAGGGTGGTAACTAATCAGGCCCACCTAGAGAAAGCCCTACCGCCATGCTAGAAGTCATCACGATATTTTTCATCATAGAAAACTTAATTTGTGAACTGTGAACTATGTTGTTCTAAATTTATCTTTTCTCATCGCATTGGCTATTCGAGCTGGTTGAATCTTAGTGCCTAAAATATAAACAATTACTAGTCACAGTGGTGGAAATTTATGTTAATATAGGTACAATTAGCGGTAGGATTTGAACGGAACTTACCGGGTTGTTGATTCAATTCTGGGCTGGTTCTGCGTTCCACCACAATCACCACATAACATATATACTGTCGTCCCGGTAAATGTTCATAAATAGATAATCCAATAAATCACTATTTTTTATCGATTTTGCGTAATTGCGTGCGGGCGCTTGGATCGTTAGCCGTAGAAGAGAAAAGGGCGGCGCGAGTGGCGATTTGCGTTCCGTTCTTTTTAGGAAGGGAAGGGGTTGTATAAACTACAGAGATAATAAATAGCGTGCGAAAGTATAGATAAAATATGCGGAATAAGGAAGGGGAAATAATACACATAAAAATTAAGAGATGGCGTTACCATTGTCCCCCGGGCTGAAGGGACTTCAGAATAAACAAAGCGTGATCAAAAGTATTAAATTGTAAATTGCGAGAAAGAAAACCCCTTCCTCTCCTTTTCACAACCGAACTACGCGCGCTGGTCTTCGGAGCCACAGTTTTACGGTAACTCCTATATGGGCACGAACTAAAAAGTTCGCTACATCTTATTTTTGCCGTACCGTGAAGCTGTGGAACAATCTCCCGGCTAGTGTGTTCCGACCTTCATATAACATGGGGTCCTTCAAGCGTAACGTGTAGAGACATTTACGCAGGCCGGCATGAAAGCGACGACCGCCGGAAGTGGCATATCTCGGTGGTCGCCGTTGTTTTTGAATTGTACTGTGCCTACCATCAGGCACAGTGCTGTCACTTTGCCGTACAACAATAAAAAAAAAACACACAAAAACTTAACGTAAATAATTATTGTTCCGGCTCGCGGTACTGTAGTCCGGTGAAACTGTAAAAAAAAAGCTCGCGGTACTGATGTGTTAAAAATCCGCTACGCTAATAGATCTAGTAGTCTCATAGTTGGAGTTCTTAGCGGGATTTTGGAATGTCATGTATTGGATTTTATATTTCACTTATAAACTTGCGCTATTTGCTTCTATATTTTGTAATGTTGGTGGTGTTTTACGTAATATAGTTTGGTTATTGTGCATAAGTGAAGTGAATGGTTAATAGAATAGAACCACCATAATAGAACCAGCATTGATTCTGTGAGACTTGCCACAAAAACTCCCTGGAAAGTTCTAACAAGGCGGCCACCATCTTGTTAGGTAATTGAAATCGCAAAAAACTTGAAATATCATTAATTACTCGACAATGGCAGTAATAATCTACTAGAAGATTGGTGGCCAATAATAAAACAAAAAAGCACCATAGTTTCTTACGAAAGACGATAATGTCTTCCTACACCTGAATTTATTACAACCATAGACAAAACTATCGTAGTGGTAGAAGCATGCATGTAAGCGGCGTAATACAAATATTTAATGACTTCACAAACTCTGTGAAGTCTTCATGTACTAGCGGTGAATAAATATAAAAGCACTGGGGTATAAAGGTGCTCATTATGGCACCAATAATGTAGTGCATTATTGATACGCAACAGATAAAAAATCGGTGAAGACATAATTATTCCGCTTTAGGTTTGTTTTTATTACTGCAACGCGAATAAGTAAAAGTTATTCAATGACTAATAGGTATCAAAGAGAGAGAACTTCAAATTGTTCACAAAGTCCACAATACCAATAACGAATAATCATTTTATTATAATGTCATTGTTATAAACTGTTGATAACTTAAAAAACAAATTACCAAACAGCAGAATAACTGGCAACACGAACGAAACAATAACATAGCATTATTCATTATCGACATATATTTTTGAACAAATATATCATTGGTTTCAAAGTACATGCTTTGCTTAAAGCATTTTAATACATAAATATTAAAAAAAACCGAGCCGTCACGGGACGCCTGGCAGATGTCAATCACATGTATACATGTGAACGTAGTAAACAACAGTTTATGTAGTCCGGTGAAGCTGTTAATACCTCGCTAGGTGAATAACGTAGTCAGTTCGAAAAAAAATAACACTATAGGTATGCGAGCTCAGTGCGGCATGAGAAATTGTGCACAGTAGCTTACGCATGGCATCGCGTCGCCACGTCTCGCCACGCCAACAATCTTAACATCGAACATCGAAATTTAACATCGAAAAAACTCCATTAATAATACTAACCCAAAATAGTACCACGAATTCCACGCAGAACAAACCTCATATTGAAAATTAATCATAGAAAGAAGCGTTCAAACTTTTTTTAACTTTTTCAATAAATCAAAGGCCTTGCCAAGTTAGTTTTACAGTATAAAGTCGAACTGTTATATGTTTGCATTATAGTTATGGATATAGATAATACAACCATATTTCATTTCATTCCTATAATTTTAATGCATCTTCAATTAACAATACTGTTATACTATTTTCTAGCATTTTGCAAGATCCCACGAAACACGTTTAAAAGGACTCTGGTAACACTAACCGCATATTACAGTCCGGATAAGTTTGACATTTTTGGCATTTATCGTCAAGATAACCAAAGTCGCATATTTGCATACGATGTTAAACAACCAACCAAAAAAAAAGTGCGTGCGTACAAAGTACGCATGTCACAACTGAAACTTCTTTGGCGAACTAATTTATAAGTCTTGTTTATACAATAAACAAGAAAAAAGAATAAACAGTTTTTTTATTTATTTAATCTGTGTTTACTGCAAATGACGTCACTTCCGTTGCATACCTGCGTGACGTTACATCTGTAAAAATCTTTACCCTCATGCGTCTAAAGAAGTTTCACTTCAATAAGAATAAATATATTAACATGTCTTATCCATTTTGACATATTATAAATAGTGATTTGAAACGTTGATTATTTGCGATTTTTTTTGTCAAATGTTGTTTTATTTATTTATTAAATTGTATTAAAGAAATATACAATTGTCATACCATATACAATATTAGAAGCGCTCTTTAAAAACAATTGTAAGTACAACACTCACGCCACTTACAGTAAATGTAACGTATACATTAGATATATAAATACTAACAGTCTGTTAAATGAGGTATATCATCAGAAATATATTTAGAACCTTAAGCCACCATATAACTACCTCAGGGCTCACTTATACTGTATAAGGAACTAATGAAAAAATTATTTCAAGATAATTATATATAATATATCCATGTTGTCAATGAGTAATACATCCATGGTCAAATATCATATTAGAAAGACCCCTTCTATCTTTAAAATTACTATTACTGAATGAATAATTACAATCAACTAAGCATTCTGTCAAATGTATAGCCAGATAAAATAGTAGTCTGATAGATATATAGTATACAGTTAGACATATATAAAATACAAATCTGCACTAAATTATTTCTGTATCCTAGAAATTAATAAAATTTTAGGAGTAACAACACGTCACTTGTGACAATGAAGTGGAACAGTTTGCGCATTCAAATGTAATAATTAATTTATACGCAGCTTGATGAGCTAGAGACATCAAAACGTCCATCATAACGCGCCGCTTTCTTTTATATCATAGGAGGCAAACGAACACGTGGGTCACTTGATGTTAAGTGATCACCACCGTCCATAGACACTAACAACACCAGGGGAGTCGAAAGTGCGTTGCCAGCCTGCGTTCGTGGGAAAGGGAGGGAGGTGGGAGAGGAGAAGCGAGGGGAGGGGCCTCCGGCGCTCTCACTGACCTAACGAAACGCAACAATGCAAGCACTGTTACTTCACATCTGATGTCTGTGAGAGGGTGGTACTCCTCGGACGAACCGACCTTTTTTTTTCGAACTGACTACGCTATTGACCAGGCAAGGTTTTAACAGCTTCACCGGACTTCTAAGGCGAGCGCTTAAGGCACTCAGCCCATTTTTGACGAACCGACCCGAATTCATGCCGAAAGCAGTAATAACTTGAGACATTACATTTATAGCATTTATAGCCCTTTAATTATTTTGTAGAGTAATCTTTGTTATATAATTACTAAAAGTCTGAATAATTACTTCTTAATTAACTTATACCAATTAAGTTTAAAGGGTTATTTGAATTAAATTTTCGCGAAATGTATATAATTTCAAAGACTTTTTATTAGACTTGAAACAGTAAATATTGAATTAAGTAAAGACAAGGTGCCTTTGATTTAGCTTATTAAATAGTATATGTAAATAAATATAGTACATTCCAAGAATAATGGCAACATTCGAGTGACAAATATCCCGACAGTCGTCGCGGTCACAATGCCTTGGAAGAAACCAAAAACCCGCATGAACTGTAAAACGTAATTGGATATGCGATGACATTCAGAAATTCTACAAAGCAAATCTCGATTCTGTGTGGTAACGCCATCTCTTAATTTTTATGTGTATTATTTCCCCTTCCTTATTCCGCATATTTTATCTATACTTTCGCACGCTATTTATTATCTCTGTAGTTTATACAACCCCTTCCCTTCCTAAAAAGAACACATAAAAATTAAGAGATGGCGTTACCACACAGTATCGAGATTTGCTTTGTAGAATTTCTGAATGTCATCGCATATCCAATTACGTTTTACAGTTCATGCGGGTTTTTGGTTTCTTCCAAGGCATTGTGACCGCGACGACTGTCGGGATATTTGTCACTCGAATGTTGCCATTATTCTTGGAATGTACTATATTTATTTACATATACTATTTAATAAGCTAAATCAAAGGCACCTTGTCTTTACTTAATTCAATATTTACTGTTTCAAGTCTAATAAAAAGTCTTTGAAATTATATACATTTCGCGAAAATTTAATTCAAATAACCCTTTAAACTTAATTGGTATAAGTTAATTAAGAAGTAATTATTCAGACTTTTAGTAATTATATAACAAAGATTACTCTACAAAATAATTAAAGGGCTATAAATGCTATAAATGTAATGTCTCAAGTTATTACTGCTTTCGGCATGAATTCGGGTCGGTTCGTCAAAAATGGGCTGAGTGCCTTAAGCGCTCGCCTTAGAAGTCCGGTGAAGCTGTTAAAACCTTGCCTGGTCAATAGCGTAGTCAGTTCGAAAAAAAAAGGTCGGTTCGTCCGAGGAGTACCACCCTCTCACAGACATCAGATGTGAAGTAACAGTGCTTGCATTGTTGCGTTTCGTTAGGTCAGTGAGAGCGCCGGAGGCCCCTCCCCTCGCTTCTCCTCTCCCACCTCCCTCCCTTTCCCACGAACGCAGGCTGGCAACGCACTTTCGACTCCCCTGGTGTTGTTAGTGTCTATGGACGGTGGTGATCACTTAACATCAAGTGACCCACGTGTTCGTTTGCCTCCTATGATATAAAAGAAAGCGGCGCGTTATGATGGACGTTTTGATGTCTCTAGCTCATCAAGCTGCGTATAAATTAATTATTACATTTGAATGCGCAAACTGTTCCACTTCATTGTCACAAGTGACGTGTTGTTACTCCTAAAATTTTATTAATTTCTAGGATACAGAAATAATTTAGTGCAGATTTGTATTTTATATATGTCTAACTGTATACTATATATCTATCAGACTACTATTTTATCTGGCTATACATTTGACAGAATGCTTAGTTGATTGTAATTATTCATTCAGTAATAGTAATTTTAAAGATAGAAGGGGTCTTTCTAATATGATATTTGACCATGGATGTATTACTCATTGACAACATGGATATATTATATATAATTATCTTGAAATAATTTTTTCATTAGTTCCTTATACAGTATAAGTGAGCCCTGAGGTAGTTATATGGTGGCTTAAGGTTCTAAATATATTTCTGATGATATACCTCATTTAACAGACTGTTAGTATTTATATATCTAATGTATACGTTACATTTACTGTAAGTGGCGTGAGTGTTGTACTTACAATTGTTTTTAAAGAGCGCTTCTAATATTGTATATGGTATGACAATTGTATATTTCTTTAATACAATTTAATAAATAAATAAAACAACATTTGACAAAAAAAATCGCAAATAATCAACGTTTCAAATCACTATTTATAATATGTCAAAATGGATAAGACATGTTAATATATTTATTCTTATTGAAGTGAAACTTCTTTAGACGCATGAGGGTAAAGATTTTTACAGATGTAACGTCACGCAGGTATGCAACGGAAGTGACGTCATTTGCAGTAAACACAGATTAAATAAATAAAAAAACTGTTTATTCTTTTTTCTTGTTTATTGTATAAACAAGACTTATAAATTAGTTCGCCAAAGAAGTTTCAGTTGTGACATGCGTACTTTGTACGCACGCACTTTTTTTTTGGTTGGTTGTTTAACATCGTATGCAAATATGCGACTTTGGTTATCTTGACGATAAATGCCAAAAATGTCAAACTTATCCGGACTGTAATATGCGGTTAGTGTTACCAGAGTCCTTTTAAACGTGTTTCGTGGGATCTTGCAAAATGCTAGAAAATAGTATAACAGTATTGTTAATTGAAGATGCATTAAAATTATAGGAATGAAATGAAATATGGTTGTATTATCTATATCCATAACTATAATGCAAACATATAACAGTTCGACTTTATACTGTAAAACTAACTTGGCAAGGCCTTTGATTTATTGAAAAAGTTAAAAAAAGTTTGAACGCTTCTTTCTATGATTAATTTTCAATATGAGGTTTGTTCTGCGTGGAATTCGTGGTACTATTTTGGGTTAGTATTATTAATGGAGTTTTTTCGATGTTAAATTTCGATGTTCGATGTTAAGATTGTTGGCGTGGCGAGACGTGGCGACGCGATGCCATGCGTAAGCTACTGTGCACAATTTCTCATGCCGCACTGAGCTCGCATACCTATAGTGTTATTTTTTTTCGAACTGACTACGTTATTCACCTAGCGAGGTATTAACAGCTTCACCGGACTACATAAACTGTTGTTTACTACGTTCACATGTATACATGTGATTGACATCTGCCAGGCGTCCCGTGACGGCTCGGTTTTTTTTAATATTTATGTATTAAAATGCTTTAAGCAAAGCATGTACTTTGAAACCAATGATATATTTGTTCAAAAATATATGTCGATAATGAATAATGCTATGTTATTGTTTCGTTCGTGTTGCCAGTTATTCTGCTGTTTGGTAATTTGTTTTTTAAGTTATCAACAGTTTATAACAATGACATTATAATAAAATGATTATTCGTTATTGGTATTGTGGACTTTGTGAACAATTTGAAGTTCTCTCTCTTTGATACCTATTAGTCATTGAATAACTTTTACTTATTCGCGTTGCAGTAATAAAAACAAACCTAAAGCGGAATAATTATGTCTTCACCGATTTTTTATCTGTTGCGTATCAATAATGCACTACATTATTGGTGCCATAATGAGCACCTTTATACCCCAGTGCTTTTATATTTATTCACCGCTAGTACATGAAGACTTCACAGAGTTTGTGAAGTCATTAAATATTTGTATTACGCCGCTTACATGCATGCTTCTACCACTACGATAGTTTTGTCTATGGTTGTAATAAATTCAGGTGTAGGAAGACATTATCGTCTTTCGTAAGAAACTATGGTGCTTTTTTGTTTTATTATTGGCCACCAATCTTCTAGTAGATTATTACTGCCATTGTCGAGTAATTAATGATATTTCAAGTTTTTTGCGATTTCAATTACCTAACAAGATGGTGGCCGCCTTGTTAGAACTTTCCAGGGAGTTTTTGTGGCAAGTCTCACAGAATCAATGCTGGTTCTATTATGGTGGTTCTATTCTATTAACCATTCACTTCACTTATGCACAATAACCAAACTATATTACGTAAAACACCACCAACATTACAAAATATAGAAGCAAATAGCGCAAGTTTATAAGTGAAATATAAAATCCAATACATGACATTCCAAAATCCCGCTAAGAACTCCAACTATGAGACTACTAGATCTATTAGCGTAGCGGATTTTTAACACATCAGTACCGCGAGCTTTTTTTTTACAGTTTCACCGGACTACAGTACCGCGAGCCGGAACAATAATTATTTACGTTAAGTTTTTGTGTGTTTTTTTTTTATTGTTGTACGGCAAAGTGACAGCACTGTGCCTGATGGTAGGCACAGTACAATTCAAAAACAACGGCGACCACCGAGATATGCCACTTCCGGCGGTCGTCGCTTTCATGCCGGCCTGCGTAAATGTCTCTACACGTTACGCTTGAAGGACCCCATGTTATATGAAGGTCGGAACACACTAGCCGGGAGATTGTTCCACAGCTTCACGGTACGGCAAAAATAAGATGTAGCGAACTTTTTAGTTCGTGCCCATATAGGAGTTACCGTAAAACTGTGGCTCCGAAGACCAGCGCGCGTAGTTCGGTTGTGAAAAGGAGAGGAAGGGGTTGATTTAATCTAATTTAATTTAAGTATTCGTATCGTGGTAACTATCGAACATACTATTACCGTAGGAGTTTAGGGAACGCTAGGGGACGCTAATTTTTTAAAGTTACTGAAGTAACGCAAGTATGGTTTGGTTTAATTTAGTATAAGTATAAGTCGAAGTTTCGTGACGTAGGTATGGAAATAACGTTACAGTTATGCCCTACTAATAGCTACTTAAATATTGATGCACGAATAAAGTTACTGAAATTGAAAATAAATTTCATAAACAATACTGCGCTAATAACTACCTAACTGCGCTAACAACGGTAAACAACTTTAATCATAACAATAATTCAAAAGGTAATGTTTTGAAAATAACACATTAACTAAGAATTACTGATGCTATTAACATAATATTTAAATCAGGGTTTTTTATTGTGTACTTAATTAAAATTATAGTCAGATGTAATTTCATCGTTTAGGTCCTAAAATACTAACTGCTTATGAATATCAAATCTACCATCGGTATGGACTTTATTCTTGCGATAGAGAAGCAAAAAAAAAATTCATTCCTCTAGTTAAAAAAAACTATACACTAACGCTTGGGATATATAGTTATTTTATCTATATACTAGCAGAACAGCTGAAACTATTACTGGTTTCAGCATGAATGGGTCGGCTCGCCCGGGGTAGTACCACCCTCTCATAGAAAAGCAACGTGAAGTAACAGTGCTTGCATTGTTGCGTTTCGTTCGGTCAGTGAGAGCACCGGAGACCCACCTCCCCTCCCCTCTCCTTCTCTCCTTCTCCCTCCCCTAATCCCTTCCCCCAAAGGGTGGCAACGCACTTGTGACTCCTCTGGTGTTGTTGGTGTCCTTGGACGGTGGTGATCACTTAACAACAGGTGACCCACTTGTTCGTTTGCCACTTATACATTTACATACTTATTTATTATATGTTTACATACATATTTACGTAAAAAAAAAGATTCCCGGAACATCGTTAGCGTCGTTTATAATTTTAATTGTTTTCTTATATCTCAAAAGGGACTAGCGTTTTCGACGTAAGCTCCCAAGCGGCTTGACTACTTCCGAAACTTCCAACAATTATCATTATATGTCAACCGATTTTCACAAAATCGTGACAAATTATACACCTAAACCTTCCCCATGAATCACTCTATATATTTATCAAAACCGCATGAAAATCTATTTAGTAGTTTTTGAGTTTATTGCGAACAAATAGACGTGGCAGAGTAATTTGTTTTATATTTTATTATAGTATTTGTAGTTTTAAAACTGGGTTTAGTTTTAGTATCACCTTGAAAGTTAACATACCTATTTTTCATGGACAATATTTAAATGCTATTTATTTTATTTTATCATAACTCGTCATCACATCAACTTATGTACATTCTAACGGACTATTACGTATTACATTACAATACCTATTATTTGTTTTTGATGAATGTTATACCTTATGACCTGTGCCGTATCCTTGACAACGTTTATGCAAAGTTACATAAAGACCGATTTACTAGTTAAGGCGTGAAATCTGTAGTATACTAATATTATCAATCTGCAGAGTTTGTTTGCCTGAACGCGTTAACCTCAGAAACTACTGGTCCGATTTGAAAAATTATTTCAGTGTTAGCTCATTTACCGAGGACGGATATAGGCTATATATCATCACGCTAAGACCAATAGGAACGGAGTCCCAATGAAGAATGTTTCAAAATCGTTTCTTTTTTCCTTTGGAGAACTTCCGCTGCGTGTTTGCCCAAAGTAACTATTCCATGCGAACGAAGTTGCGGGCAGAAGCTAGTCGTAAACAAATAAACAAACACATTCTCATTTATTAGTTAGGATTAAGAAAAGCAAGCGAAATTACTATATGCGAAATTAGTTTTTTTGAAGTGAAAACTTTTTTAGACGCCTTGAACGGTATTTTTAGCAGATAATAAATTTTTATTTTTCGCAACATGACATGCTAGTGTGTCCAGCAGTATTGCGATGGCGCGGCTTGCGTCAGATCAGCGAAGCGTAGTACAGAGGCGTGTGTACATGTAATATTGATATTTTGCAGCTCATCATACGTTTCATTGATTAATAGTGCTAATAGATATGAAAACCACACTAATGATACCGTTTTTTTTATACAGAGGGAGATCCCTATTAGATACCCATCCCGTCGGGCAGCTGAGGATGGGTTATGTCCGATTTGCACGGATTAAAACCCCATGATGCCTTCATATACCTTTTTAGGTACGGCAGGGACTGCCGGTTGGCACTGCTCCCCCGACAGGTGTAAGAGGCCCTGACTGCGGTCTGAGGGGTCAGAGATGGTAGACCCCTCAAAGGGGAAGTGAGTGTTAGACCCCCCTGACGAACTGTGGGAGTCGCATCGGCACAATGCGCCTCCACCACATGGGCCTGTGCAGTTTAAACTGCCAGGGCGACGGACATGCCCTTGTCCATCGCCCCCAGGCCCCATCTACGGCGGCCGGAGATCATCGTCTACCCATCGCCGGCGTGAGGTTCGTCGACCGCGGGAAGGGAGTCTAGTGGTCCACTTCCTCTCCCTCTCCGCCGCCTCCTTTGCAAGCGTGACTATCTCGCAAAATCAGGCGACGGAGAGCCACCTGGCCTAGCTCTCGACCATCTTATTACACTAACGTTTCCTAATAATTTTAATAAACAAATTCTGAAATTTAAATATTGTCATTCACACTATAATTAATATGATAATTCAAAAGAGTACATACACATTTACAACATTATTTTGTGTTATCACTTCTGCCGGTAGTCTTTATGATGCCTCGAGTTTAAAAAAAAAGTATAATGCATCTAATAACAGTGTAGTAGAGAGATGCTTCCTTATAAAAGGTAAATATGTTGTAATGGTAACTTTTTTATAAAAATAAGGACAGGGAAGTAATACATAAGCCGTGTATCAAATCCCCATCAGAAGCATATTCGTTGCGCGGAGTGTCCGCACGTGTTGTGAAATTATATTCACGTTAGCTAGCTTCCTTGAGTTACGAACGTTTTCCAGTAAAATTTGTTCCAACTTTATAACTTTAGATATTGTTGAATTCGTTTGTGTATTTTTGTCGCTCATTTAAAAATCCCATTCATAGTTAATTCTCGAATTTCGAAAATTTCTTTAAGCCCTTTAAATAGTTAACGAAAGTGAACGGTCATACTCGGTTTCTTTTTATTTAATTTTTGGCGATCACGTGTAGGTAGGTGGTAGAGCCACACTGAATCTATTACTGGTTTCAGCATGAATGGGTCGGCTCGCCCGGGGTAGTATCACCCTCTCACAGAAAACCGACGTGAAGTAACGGTGACTGTATTGCTGCGTAGCGTTCGAACAGTGAGAGCGCCGGAGGTCCACCTCTCCTTTTCTTCCCCCTTCCCTTTCCCCTCGCCCCAAAGATAGGATGGCGACGCACTTGTGACTCCCCTGGTCTTGCAAATGTCTATGCACGGTAGCGATCACTTAACATCAGGTGACCCACCTGTTCGTTTGCTCCTATGATATAAAAAATACCAATCTTCTAGTGGATTATTACTGCCATTGTCGAGTAGGTAATGCTATTGAAAGTGTTTTCCGATCTTTTCAAATCTCATTCAAAATAAACAATTTTACGAGCATTAGATAATAGGCATTTAAAATTATATATCTTTGCCAATCAATTTAGAAAAAAAACACAACGCAAAATTTAATTTAGGAACATTGTTCCTTATGTTATAACAACGTTCCGTGCAACCCGTCGAATTTAACTCGCCACTCGGAGTCGAGAGGGGTAAAGATGTTACAACCGATAAACTGGGTTGAATTCAATTTTGCCGGGTAAACAGTTTAAAGCCGAGTTTCGAGTAACGAGTATCGAATGATAATGGAATGAATTGAAGCTAATGTTCGTGCGGGCAAATGGAAGTGAGAAACGGCAGCATCGAAATTGGATCGATTTTTAATATGTTTACGTTTTCTTTATACAATGTAGTAGAAGTATTACTACATATTGTAAAAACAAAGAGTTCTGCAACGTCTGTCTGTCTGTTCGCGATAAACACAAAAAAAAACTGAACGGATTCTCATGTGGTTTTCACTAGTAGATAAAGTGATTTATGAGGAAGGTTTAGGTAATTTGTCAAGGTTTTTGAATTGAAGACTTCTTTAGGCGCATTGAGCGGTATTTTTCGGCAGGAATAAGTATATAATTTCACGTCATGGCATGCTAGTACGCATGACCGACTGTATGTCTGTGTTTGATGAATTAATAAATTGTATAAAAATGTCTAAAATTATTGATCGATATGCCAATAGATATGATGATACTATATATGAAAAATTATGAAAACTTATAATTTCATTTTACAAATTATGAAATTTAAAAAATCTCAATCCTATGGACAGTCCTAATGACTGCCTCGACATTTTTTTATTACCAGGGCGTGGCAACGTCCGCCGTGCCCACTAATTATAAATAAAATGAGGTGTTTCAAGACAGCTCTATTAGTAGTCCGGTGAAGCTGTAAATACCTTGCCAGGTCAATAGCGTAGACAGTTCGAGAAAAAAAAACAGCTCTATTAATAATATTATGAATTCATTCTATTCTAGAACACAGTTTTTGCAGTCAAACTACTTAAACCGTGTTGTGCGGTTTTTGGTAGGGGGAGAAGTTATGGTTTCGCGATAATAACTCAAGCAGGTATTAAATTGGATAGGTTGATTTTATTATTGTATTCTATTTGTATTAATTGGATTAACATCTAACGTTGAGTCTTAATCGATGGTTCCTTTTATTAATATCAGTTAGCTTCTACTTGCAGTTTTGCCCAAGTTAATGGACAATAATATGTGTACTTATGACTATTGATTTTAAAAGAAGAAGAAATCGAGTAATTATTTTGCCATAAACTTGAAGTTCATAACAGATTAAATATCCATTTAAAATATTATTGAAAGTTTTATGCCCGGTGTCTGAGTCACATTTATTTGTTTTTTTTCCGAACTTATATATAACTTGTTCAATTGGGTTTCTCTAATCATACGATAAACCTCCGTTAAACTTAACTGGCTAATCTTAGCGTTTATCTATTCGATAAGTTATATTTGACATTTTAATTAGTTTTTAATATCTTGACAATAACATGTCATTGACAAACAACTAAGGAATTTAAAAGTTTTGTGTCTAAAATAATTACATTTATAAGTAAATAATTATAAAATAAAATCAAACCATCTACTAATCTCCAAAGTATTTTTGAAGTTATATTTCTTGTGGCGCGTTAGGGAAAAATGATGAGAAATTTTTACGATGCGCGCGCACACCGTCACGAAAAACCGACACCCTGAAGTTAGCTATAGTCAACATTTTGTTTCTTTGTATTTCATTGTATTAAAACGTTCAATGAATTAAATACCTTTTTTCTATTGTTAGTGTCGTTTTTTCTACAAACGTAGAATAAGGCGAAAGATAAAATTTTTGTAAAGATTTTTATCTTGTTACGCCAAAGAAGTATAACTTCTAACGCGTGTACATAAGTGTACACACACACTTTTTTTTAATCATAATATTACTACTATAAGTTAAGAATTAAAATAATAAAACATTTTTTTTTAAAGAGCCATCTAATGAACATCAATGAAATAGTTATGGGTTTCATAGTTATTTAATAACTCGTTGTGTACTCAGAAACGCATTGACAGTTTATCTTATGGATAACTTTATTGAGTCAATAACTAATGATAGTTTAACCGAATATATCAGAAACCGGGTTCACCTATTTTATACAGTTAGTATGAAATTTGATAATTGCAAATAGCTGTATATTTATTTTCATTAGAAAGTTACTATTCTAAATTTGAAGTCAATAGGTGAAACTTCTCTTGACCCTCATACAATACTTACCACCCCTACACACTTAGGGGTTAAATTTGAAAATCGTTAGTGCGCCTGTACAAAAATAAGCTACTGTCGGTCAGTCAGAGTACCTACCAACTTCTTTATACCTGTTTATATAGATTTGTAAAGAGTGCTACAGTAACGTTCTGCCACCGTTTTGAGTTTAGTTTTCAATCGTAGTTAATTCAATAGATATATTAAACCCTTTATGAGACGAACTTCTTAGCATTCCATGGATTCACCGTGCGGGTGCCGGGTCCAACGTGTGGCCGAGGGAGAAACCCAGAGCAGTTCCCAGGACTTGCGACCCAGGTGTAGGTTTAAGGAGGCCCCCTTTGAGATGCGTATCAAAGCTCACCTTTACTGCTCGAGTTTCCCGCCCTGCCTATCCAAATTTGGTAGGAACCTGTTAGTGCAGCCTTTCATACTCGTTCTAAAATAGCACTTACTGCAGTTCTCGACAGGCCAAGGTCCTTCAGAAGGTTATAGAGAGATTATGCTGGTATACCTCTCGCTCCTACTTCTACGGCGTATAAATTAACCACATAGCCATTTTTATTTAGTTCGTTAAATTATTGATTTTATCTTTGAATGCGGCGAAAATTTAAAGTTTATTTAACATTACTCCCCCTAAAATCCCCACTTAGTTGCGCATTATGCGAGCAGCAGTGAGCACGTTTCCACAGAGTTATTACATGAATATTTCAGTGCTGTGCATAATTTTCTGCATCAAGATTTCAGGAACAAACTTTAATGTTAATTTACGACCATAGATTATATTAAGTTTTACTCTCCCGTATAATTACCTTTCCACTACTTAGATCTCGTACAGTAATTATTAAACCCATTACATCTTTGGAAAAAGCTTATAAAGTCGGCCATTTTGAGTAAAATTTATGCGACGATTTGTAAATGTTCTGCTATTAACATCTGAAGTATTTTCGAGTGTAAGACTTACGATTAATTGTTAAGTTTCTTCAAAAGTATTGACTTCAAAGGTAAATAAATCAAGAGGCTGTGGGGGACGGCTGCTGTGGTAGATACCATATTTTTATTACAAAAACGGGCAGTTCCAGCAATAGCAATATATAATATGGGACCTAGATAATAATTAAAAACGAAGTTCCAGGAATTCGATATCTTAACTCTACTCTCCCAATATATTCTTGATAATTTAATGTATATTCGTAATTACTTTGAAAAACTGCATTTTATAAAAGACCGGTGTAATCTAAATACTAGAAAAGGAATTATTACGAAGTTTTTTTTTTCATATTGTATTTAATGTATATTCGTGATTACTTTGAAAAACGGCATTTTATAAAAGACCGGTGTAATCTAAATACTAGAAAAGGAATTATTACGAAGTTTTTTTTTTTATAATTGTATTTAATGTATATTCGTGATTACTTTGAAAAACTGCATTTTATAAAAGACCGATTAAAAACGAAGTTCCAGGAATTCGATATCTTAACTCTACTCTCCCAATATATTCTTTATAATTTAATGTATATTCGTAATTACTTTGAAAAACTGCATTTTATAAAAGACCGGTGTAATCTAAATACTAAAAAAGGAATTATTACGAAGTTCTTTTTTTCATATTGTAGCACGTCAAAATGGCTGCACTATGCCTGATGGTAAGCACAATACAGTCCAAAAACAATGGCGACCACCGAGTGACACGCTATCCATCGCCGGTCGCCGCTGCCATGCCAGGCTGCGAAAAGCTGGATATGCACAGGCTGATCCCGAAACGCGACCCGCAGAAGGGAATCACTATGACGGGCTTTTACGCCATATACATGGTGGTTGCGACCCAGTCAGGCTGTAAAACCCTACCACCCCGCTTTCGCCATTGCCTCGTTCGTTATCCAGCAGGGTGCGCCATGTGCAGATTGGCTTGGGTGTCTCAAGCCTTATGTTGTTATTCGACACCCCTTACACACCAAAATGAATATAAAGATTTAAGAAACTATTATTTTTATAATCAATATGCGTTCAACGACATCTGAAATGGGGGAACGATGTGGTGCGTATACGTAGGAGAGGGGAAGAGATCTATTTAAATTGTTTATAAAATGAATTTCGTAAGCAAAGTATATTTGTTTTTAATTACTTTTATGTGTTTCCTATCCTAATAAAAAATAGATATTGTCTAAATAATCAGCAACGCAGGTGATGTTACGGGTATTAGTTAATTATTAACACAGAAGTATTGACATATAATATAATACATGTTTATTTATTTTATTTATTTATTTGTATGTGATACAATACAATGCGGTGCTGTTATATTATTTTACAATATTAGAGTAGACGCTACTTTGCACTTCCGTCTGGAATCGATGGAACACTACTACGTCTGACTGCAACATAAAACAAATCAATTAATCAATATATCAATTATACACATATATATTAATTAACAATACATATCAATTAACAATATATATCAATTAACAATATAAATCAATTAACAATATATAATTAACCAATATAAATATTATAATAAATTATCAATAAATTAATTAAAGTATGTTGCAGATTGACGTGTAATCACGACAATCGATAACACGCGTTTCGCTCCTTCACGGAGCATTGTTAATTAATATTTATGTGTATAAGTGATATATTGATTAATTGATTTGTTTTATGTTGCAATCAGACGTAGTAGTGTTCCATCGATTCCAGGCGGAAGTGCAAAGTAGCGTCTACTCTAATATAATGATGGATTTCCGCAAAGTAACGCCTTCTTCAATCAAATTATTTTACAAGTAATTATAACTTATTACAGATAATATACAATATGCTAAAACAACAATAGTGAAGAGGTTGACTATAAATCATAAACTTATAAAAAATATTATTATACAATTTTTCAAACTAGAACTATGGACCGCAAACTATCAAAAACTACATAAAAATTGTTGAATTCTACATATGAACGCTGCCACCTAAACTAGGTAATCCTGTCTCAGGTAGCAGTTCACATTATGACTCTATTAATGAACGCGTTATACAACTGCAGTGGATGATTTATTTTTGAGACGCCATATATAAAAACAAGTGCATGTTAACAAAAATCTCAATACGAGTATACTTACATATAGGAATTAGGTCTAAAATATATTGTATATTAGATTTTATTACAAAAATTCTTATTCTAAGAAGTAATCATCTAGATTTAAAAAATAAAAAACTGCGTGAAAAATTATGCATTCACAGTTACTACACTTTATATATCTGCCATAAAAAAAAAATTCGTTTGATCATAGTCTAAGTTTTGAAGCCAAGATACAATCTTCATTTTGCATCTGTGCTAAATGTTATTTTAGAAACAAAAGTATTGTATATCTTACACAGTATTATATATGCGAAACGTATACAAATGACAAGCACTTGATCGAATTACGCACTTTGTTTCAGGAAACTGGGGGAGTTGGAGATAATTCAACGGTGTCAAGCGAGACAACGGTATCACAGTTCAATGCCAAAGTATCGAATTAAAATAGAACGTGTTGTGTTTGTTTATTCTTAAATGTATCTTAAAACTTGTTTATTACAATAAGTTTAACCACCATTTATCTTTGATGGAAAAATAATTTTAAAAAAGGCCTATCGACAGAAATGTTATCTCAAAACTAGAGAATAAAGTGTTAGCACCCACCTCCGGTGCCGCTGCATCACATTCAAGAGACGAGACTACAACATGACCGGAACATTGATATTAGCGCCACCATGTTATAAATATACATCGACACTAGCGCCAACATATTAGAGTTACACATTGATACTAGCGCCACCATATTGAAGATACATAAATAAGAATTATTAATATTATATAGATTTTAATAGGACTTAAATAAGAATGGATATCATTATATAGAATTGAATGATTAGTTTGATCATTATTAATAATAGTATATTCTTTGACTTCATATAAAATATAAAATAGTTGTATAGCTTAAATAACATTAATTTGCTCATACTTTATTATTTTTGTGTTACTTAAATTATTTTGCGGAATTATGTATATATAGTAATCGCTTTGACTTATATAGATGGGCCTTTAAAAGGCAAGATATCAGTGATATCTATATATTATCTAACAAGTATTGTAAGGCGAAGCTCTGGCCAAATAAATAGTGACAGTATCTACGAAGTCTTTATTGCCATTTCTGACTGCATCGACACTATACGTGATTAGTGTAACACATTGTTGTTTTTTTGATTTTTTTTCTAAATTGAAATTATTAACACAACTACTACTCTACTACGTTTCACATCTAGTGGGACTCCGAGCGATAACTAAATACATTTTGATACAACTTTTAAATAATCAAACATATGTCAGGCTGGTCTGTACCCGGTGTGTACCCGGTCTGTCCCTCTATAGGTAGGAGCCCGGCGGTCACCTTCCGCCGGGCGGACCGTGGGGGCGGCTCTACAAGGTTGATTAGCTTGAACGATCCCTTGCGGCCCCCACAAAACGGTCTGTCGGTACACCGTGGGGTTTTAGTCCGTGCGACTCGGACATAACCCACCCTCTCCCCCGGGAGGGTGGCGTATCCATAAGGGATTTCCCCCCGTTAAAAAAAAAAAAAAAACGGCTGCGCCAGTGCAGTACAGAATATCAATATTATGTCTACACAGGCCGTTATACAACGCGTCGCTAGTCCGACGAATGTAAGAATGTCGGTGACACTTCTCTAGCTTGGGTACGTCATCGGTGACGCGAACCCATAAGTTATTCTCCTATTAAAAATACAGCCAACGAAGTTTTCATCTTAAAAACTATTGTCAATAAGTCATAGCGTATTCTTAGAGTACGTTCATCGCTGTGGGCTCGAATCTGCGGTTTCGGTGTAGGAAAATACCTTGATAAATTTATAGCAAAATCTTTTGCTAAAGTCCTGTAAGTATGTTTTGGTAGGAATACTTGAAAGCCATTCTCTAGTCTTAACGTAGTAAAAGTTCTGTAAGTTATTAGGAATGTTGCAATAATAATTATGGATTTTATTGCATTTATTTTACGCACGAATATTGATTTTATACTTTTTAAACAGTCAAAAGATAAAATTTATTTCAAATTATTTTAGCAATCTACTTTTTTTTTAATATAATTTTTCAGGTGTTCTATTTTTGTAAGGTGCTACCGTTAATTATGTAAACTTGAAATGGAGGAGATCTCTTCAGTTAAATCTCATCAAATCTCATTTAAAAGGGTTGATAAAAACCCGACGTTAATTATTGAATTATAAGGCTACTTCCGTATCTTCGTGTATTGGCTCAAGTTTTTCTGTGGTCACACTAAATGCATATGTGGGAAGACATGCTGAAACTATTACTGGTTTCAGCATGAATGTGTCGGCTCGCTCGGGGTACTACCACCCGACCCACAGAAACACCGACGTGAAGTAACAGTGCTTGCATTGTTGTGTTTCGTTCGGTCAGTCAGAGCGCCAGAGGCCCTCCACCCTGTAGGAGGCCGGCAACGCACTTGCGACTCCTCTGGTGTTGCAAGTGTCTATAGACGGTGGTGATGACTTAACATCAGGTGACCCACCTGTTCGTTAGCCTGCTATGATATAAAATTGAAAGAATATTACACTTATTTAATGGACAACGCTTATTTACAGTTCAACCAATATTTTTATTTGAGAATATATTTTATTTTTTACTTTCTTTAATGTTATGTTTAATTCGATACTTTGCCAGTGAGACCATTTGAACGTTTGTGATTGGATAATGTAATGAGAAACATGATCAGAAATATAAGGAAATAAATAAGTGTATAATATAATAGTAAAACATAAAATGTGTCTTGTGTTGAAGAATTTAAAGTGTAGAAAGAAGAACGAAGAGATATGATCGAAATGTCACTGTTAAAGACAGCGATGGCCTTTGTGCTTCTGCACTTAATTGGTAAGTTTTTAATTATTACTCCTTTAGTAAATAGAATTAACATATTGTGTATTTGAAATAATTTTTCAGTTTTAAATACATACATTACTCACCAAAGATAATTTCAGTACATCTGTCTTGTAAAAAATTAGCTGTCTTTAAAGTCGGTATACGAACGATAATTTTACGTGATGACGTCATAACAAAAACAAACATTGCACACTTTTATGAATAGAATTGATTTTTTCTATATATAGCTGCGTCACAGACCGAACGCTTAGGCCGATTGTGCCTTTCTATCGCTTGTTCCGCGCTCTCGCTTGCACGCTCGGCTCAGACGGAACGTGACAATGAGTCGTGCTTTGCAGTGTATGCAGCCGGCGTTTATCGATTTATAATACGTTATCACGACAAAATGAAATATATATATATATTTATTCTAAGATAGCTACGGGTCCTTCCTTGAATACACGAAAAATAAAATAGACCAGATCTTACATTAACAGTGTGTAATGAATTAAAATGTTGACTGAACCACTGAACTTCAATCTGTCAATTGTGTAAATATCATAATCATATCATATCATATCATAATAAATGATTAAATTTATGAGTTTATTTACAATTCGCTGTGCCCGTGACTTCGTTCGCGTGGAACTTAATGTAAAAGAACAGTGAGTAAGAAAATCATCTGAATATATTAAGTCCATCTATTTATCTACTTTTCTCTCTTACTTAATTCGCGTCGTCATTGAAGTTACAATAACTTTTGATGGAGTGAACCGATTTTAATAAAATAAAGACTAAATGTTACCTTAATATATGCTTTTTGATTTTTGCAAGAGGTTTTATTATGAACGCAGTATTTTAGCAGTGATGCGTGTTCATACAAACAGACAGACAGACATACAGACAGACAGACATTTCTAAAATTGACTGAAATGTATTTTATTACTTATTCCTAGACACCTGCAACATTTTTTTTTGAAGTTATACTTATTTTAGCGCGTTAGGGAAAAATGATGAGAGTAAATTTTTACGATGCGCGCGCACACCTTCACGAAAAACCGACACCCTGAAGTTATTACGAAGGGCGCGCACACCGTCACCAAAAAGCGACACCTTGAAGTATAAGCTATAATCAAATTTTTCTATTGTTAGTGTCGTTTTTTCCATAAACGTTGAATATGGCGAAAGATAAAAAAAAGTTAAAAGGTTTTTATCTTGTCACGTCAAAGAAGTATAACTTCTAACGCGTGTACATAAGTACACACACACTTTTTTTTTGGGTGACAGGTGTCCTTCGTCGATTTTTGTACCCGTGAAAAAGTGTATGCAAAATTGTATGATGGTCAATTGAGTATTTAAGGTGTAAAAGCGTATCAAACTCACTTCCACATTTATACATCAGCGATGATGTGAAAGTAACTTTGTTAGATTTTTTTAATCAACCTTTGATTGTAGTCTAAGTTTTTACGAAAGCGTTTTTTTACAAAAATCTAAAAAATACAGACACTTTACATTTAGGTACATTCTTATTCTGTGGACACGGACACGTGTGTGTTAATATTTGTTGTTAAATATTTTTTAAGATCTCCTTAATGTCTTCTGGCTTACTTTTTGTATAGAGCTTTTCTTTACCCGAATTTTTATTTTCGTACGATTTTTTTAAACATTTTCTTACATACAGACCTTATTTAACAATTATAAACATACCAAAGAAAATAATTAACCAAATAACTCTACTAGATACCGAATAAAAAATCGCGAAATCATGTCTTGTAGATAACTAGCGGGTCCGACTGACGTTGTCCCACCCTGATTATTAAAAAAATACTTGACAAATTATATACCAAAACCTTTCTCATGAATCATCATTATCTACTGGTCAAAACCGTATGAAAATTAGTTCAGTAGTTATTGAGTTTATCGCGAATAGATAGACAGACGCGGTAGGGGACTTTGTTTTATACTATGTACTGTTGATGATTGGAATGTAAAATTCAGTGTACCTAACGATTGTAATCAGTTATGTTATAAATGAAGTGCCCGGAACAATCACTCTGTTCCATTAATTATATTCCCGGATAAAACACACTATGATTTATTATCTTCAGCGTACAGGAAGTATGATGCGGAACTAAATCTTAATTAAAACTATTGAATTACTCGTCCCACGAGTGCCTTTAAACTTAATAAACTCTATGTTTATCGACAGTTTATATTAGCATAGATCATGTAACTGAATAAGGGGGGTCCGATTGTTGTGTTCGTGGCAACCGGACGCGCGCTCGCAAGTGCTCTCGATACGTGATTATTTTTTTATATTAGCATAGATCATGTAACTGAATAAGGGGGGTCCGATTGTTGTGTTCGTGGCAACCGGACGCGCGCTCGCAAGTGCTCTCGATACGTGATTATTTTTATTTTTACGTGACGTCATATCAGTCAGTTGGTGTTTTTACGCGAGTGAAAATTCTTTCTGTATCCGTATCGAGAATTCGTGTTTTCGTATTTTCTATCTTGTCTGTCTTTCTATCTTGTCTGTCGTCGATCGTTTTCCTGTTCTTTTCAGAACAGAGGAAATCGTACTTGTCAGTACGCAAATCGCACTTTTCGGTGCGTCAGCGTGCTTCTCTCCGTGTCGTCGTGTCGTCGTGTCGCCGTGCCGGCTGAAGAGAAGAAAGAAGTGTTAGGGCTTCCCCCTAGGCACTGTAGGTCCCCTGTGAGGCATTGCACATCGCCCACAGCTCCCTTTGATCCGGACTCGGGATAGTCCGTTAAATTCATTAAGGCGCGCCCCCCTGCCCCTCTGGCAGGGAGGTATTACATGTCTTCCTCCACCCCACTCCCCTCCCCAGGC
>MU158773.1:2252839-2307437 GCA_015888305.1 Antheraea pernyi | reverse complement strand
TTTCCAGCCATCGCGGCTACCCTACAACGGCTCGCCCGAGCAGCTGTTAAAAAATAAATAACTAATATAAGATAGAGTAAATCGCGTATTTACGTCTATCTTCCCCCTAAAAATAACCGTCAAACAATAATAATAATTTTTGTTATGTCTATTTTTAGACACCGGTAGAGACCGCGAAGTGTGCGGGAGCTAATAGGGATCGAATTACAAAAGCGTGGGCGCGACACGCATTTTATAAGATTGAATTTAAATTTACTAACGGTGCCGGCACCGGTGTTGATATTATTTACGCGATACAGTGACTCACCTACATCACTTGAACACACATATGAGATTATCTCTCTCACACACGTGCACATCTATACACACTGTGGGAGAGTTTACTTTTTTCCCTCAATCGAACTGAATCGAATAGTTTTAGTTCGTTTCATTTCCGATATACACGTATTCATTGGTGAATCATGCAATTTTCATTGCATGGTTCACAAATGTATATATGTATGAATAGCTTAGCATAGTTTAGCTAGGACAGACGCGTCTTTTTTCGGTAACATCCAAGCCGAGGTGTGCGTGCACCCTTGTGTTTGTTACCCAAAACCCAAAATCGGTTGTGTGCCTTAAGCGCCAACCTTAGTAGTCCGGTGAAGCTGTAAAGACCTTGCCAGGTCAATAGCATAGTCAATCCGAAAAAAAAAAAAAAAAAAAAAAAAAAAAACTGAATAATTAGATTTCAAATTTCTATGTCATTTTTTTATGTTATTATTGGAAACAAATCTTCTAGTAGTTTATTATTGCCTTTGTCGAGTAGGTGTTACATGTTATAAGTGTCCTGTTAACATTTTAATGTTCTAAAAAGATGGTGGTTAATTTCAACTGTACCCAATAACCAAACTATAATACGTAAAACACCACCGATATTACAAAATATATAGCCAAATAACACAAGATTATGATTAAAATATAAAATCTATTATACATAACATTCCAATATCCCGCCAAAAACTCCTTTTATTTGCACTAAACTGATTCTGTTTTCTACGCTACCTACAAAATTACCTGTCTCGTTCTTTCCCGTAGATATACGCATAAATAGAAGAGGAATGACTTAACTACATATGCGCCTAAAGGCGTCCATTGCATAAACATAACCTTAAATAACTTTTAAACGAGTCTACTTAGCGAAAAATTCTATCATACCATTTTGGGAAATCGTATAATTTCCTGCAACACGGTGATTCGTTACAACGCAATAAAATTGTAAATAAAGAGAAGCCTCGTGTTATGTCAGTAGGAAAATAAGAATCACGAAGTGTCACCTTATAATGTTAATATTAAAAGCCCAATTTTTACCAGAATTTTTCCTTCACCACCCTGAACAATATTTTCACGGTAGATAAAGAGAAGAAATCATTTAGTTTTGCCCATTATGGTAGTGGTATGTTATATATTTAAAAGTATGTAATAAATTCATTAACAAACCAAATACGTATTGTATACCATACCAACGACACACGGGCGTTGGTCCGCCCTTATAATAAAAAAAAAAACTTAACAAATTATATACCTCAACCTTCCTCATGAATCACTTTATTTGTTGGTGAACCGCATGAAAATCCGTTCAGTAGTTTTTGTCGCAAACAGACATACGAGGCAGAGGATTTTGTGTTATAATATGTAGTGATGCCCTAGTGGTTTGACCGGTGTAATGTCAATTCGACGTCCGCACGTTCGAACCCCGGCATGTATTAACGAATTATTCGGAATTCACGTACATTCACCACTTTAAATTGTTAACACTTTCGGCTGACGGTGAAGATAATATCGTGAGTAAACCTGAACCTGAGAAATGTTCTTGTAGTACCACCGTATGTGATATAGAACTGGATTTCAAACAGTTTTAAATCGCCAGTACGTCGTGGGCTGGCATGGTGATTATATACCTTCATTCGGGAAGGCCCATGATCATGCAATGGGTCTTTTACATGCTGATATGTTGACATTATAAATTTTGTTATTTAATGGTTTTTTTATGTCATAGCAGGCAAACGAACATGTGGATCACCTAATGTTAAGCACCGTCCATAGACACTAACAACTCCAGGGGATTCGAAAGTGCGTTGCCAGCCTGAGTTTGCGGGAAAGGGAGGGGGGTGGAGAGGGGAGGGGAGGGTAGGAGGGGCTCCAGCGCTCTTGCTGACCTGACGAAACGCAACGTCGGTTTTCTATGAGAGGATAGTACTACCCTGGGCGAGCCGACCCATTCATGCTGAAACCAATAATAGCTTCAACGTGGTTCTATCACCTACAATAATGTAAAATATATTATATGTATATAGAACTGGGGTATCATGAAAGTAGAAAAGAATAACAGAGAAAAACCAAGGACATGTTCAAAGAAAACAAAAATTTAATACAGCAAAACATATTTGGTGTCGTATTATTTTTTCTCTAGATTAAAAGCAGACCTTATATTATCTCTGAGCCTTAGGAATTTATTGTCGAGCCAGCCACTTGGGTAAGATTAAGTGTTTATTACTTAAGTACGGGAAAAACTCGCTACGCGGATGCTGTGCGGTCAGTTTTCCTTAGGGCCATATAGTATGATCCTTGGAATTAAATGAAAAAAAAAATATGTTGGGAACATTTTATCTATGATATATTGAGTTTTATTTGAATGTACGATAAGTTATTAGCTTTTATTTGTTGAGTATTGCAACTCCTATAATATAAATTTTATATAGTTTATAGTTAAGTATGTAAGTGGTAGAGCCACGCTGAAGCAATTACTCGTTTCAGCATGAATGGGTCAGCTCGCCCGGGGTAGTACCACCCTCTCAAAAAAAACCGACGTAAGGTAACAGTGCTTGCATTGTGGCGTTTCGTTCGGTCAGTGAGAGCGCCGGATTAACCCCCCTCCCCCAAACACAGGATAGCAACGCACTTGCGACTCTCCTGGTGTTGCAAGTATCTATGAACGGTGGTGATCGCTTACATCAGATGGCTTACCTGCTCGTTTGCCTCCTATGATATAAAAAAAGTGAATTTGTGTGTAATGCAGAAACTTAACTTGGATTTTATATATTTACTATTAATAAATTTAAATTTATAGGTGTGCTGTTTACTTTTAAATATTTTAGCCTTCTTATTAGTTTATATTTGCACCGGTATTTAAAATATTTTGGTTATTACGCTTCACGTATTTTCATTTATTAAATAAGCACTCTATAAAAAGATACCTACAAAACAGCGCACGTGACGATTTTTCTCAAAGCTTTTTGACACTTTAAATATTGTTTCTAGAAATATTAATTCTTTCATGCATGTTGCAGGTCGTAGATACCTGTTATTGATTTGATTTTTAATCGTTTCCTTAATCAAAATTTTCATGCTTTACCAATAGTATCGCCTAATAGATACAACTCGTTTTTTATGGCTGTCAGCTTTAACGCTACCAAGTATTGACGATAAGATATATTCAATAAGTATGTTAATAAAATAACTACTCTAAGGGAGCTGAAGTTACATCATATATTAGCTATAAAAACTTGCTTACGACAGTCTATAATATAATATGAATATTACTCTGTCAGTCTTATTAAGTAAAAAGCTTCAGTACATAAAACGTACAAGGAAAAAAACAATCTTCTTTGCCACAATACTCGATATTTACATTGTTTTTTTTTACTTATGATTCTCATTTGCAAATTGAATGATATGCCAGAATATTAGCAGAAACCCTTCGAGAATATTCTGAAATAAAGAATTCAGTTACTTCGAGACTCTGTCATGTTAAATCTATTTAACGTGTCGGTACGACCATACGATTTGGAATTTCTCGTAAATGTTTCTGGGCTACGCATCTGTTGGATTTGATTGACTTTTCGTCATTTTTAATGCACGATGAAGCGAACGGGAGTACTATACATATATCTATATCTATCTATACAATAATAAAACTGTAGCAAGGCCAAATCTGTACATTAAATATTTTTTAAAAATTATAATCGGGGTAGACTTTGTTTTCGATATAGAAGCCAAAAATAATCATTTTACAATTTTTTATGTCTGTCTGTCTGTCACTCTGAGAGTATTGAACCAATTTTGACGAAATTTGACACAGTGATAACTAATATTACAAGGTTACGTCTAGGATTCTATTTTTCACATAATACACAAGGGGTTCTCCAGGATAACGGACGAAAGTCAAAAATTTGTAATTGATAAAATTCTTGACGGATTTCGGTAAATTTTCTTTACTATATATAGCAGAGAGGTTAGCTAAACATTTAAGCTATTTCTCATATTTTTATCGTTTTGTATTCGAGGAATCCATGGTACCATCGATCTGATTTTGACTTTTTTTTATATGTTAGAAAGGTATATATTCCCTCAGTGTTATAGATAATGTTTATTTTGGTAAATATATATTTTCAATAGTTAATCACAGGGAATGTAATTGAAATTGGCAAAAAAACCATTTATCGCCAATTTATGTAGGTTAGTTTTTATCTTAATTGGACCTGGTAGGTGATGCTGCGAACGGGTTCTAAGTCTGGATAGTTCAAACTATCCACCAACTCAAGTTCACAATTGGAAACGGTAGATGTCGCTGCAGCCGGGTTTAAGGGTTATTAAGATTTTTCGCGTTCAAAAATACAATTGAAACCGGTAATAACCGATTTGGTGCAGACGAAGTTGCACGGATCAGCTAGTAAGTAATAAATACATCGAGATGGCTATTCTTTGTACGGGTTGTATCGATTTCGACATGAATTTATTAACAAATAGAAGTTTTGAGAGTTTTATTGAAGCTTTATCACGCTTTACACACATGTGATAATCATTAATGATATAATTAAACTGAGAAAATAAGGTAAAAAGGCAAGAGGTACAAAGATTTCAAATAAAATTATAGCCCAAAATTAAACCATATAAAGATTGCAGCAACGCTGAAAGTACCTTTTGACCTTGACCTTTTTTATAGGTTATAGGTTTTAACGTTGGAACACAATCTCATCTGATGTAATTTTTTTTATATGAGTCAAACGAACAGGTTGGTCACCTGATGTTAAGTGATCACCACCGTCTATAGACACTTGCAACACCAAAAGAGTCGCAAGTGCGTTGCCACCCTGTGTTTGGGGAAGGGAGAGGGAGGAAGAGGAAGGGGAGGTGGTTCGCCGGCGCTCTCACTGACCGAACAAAACACAACAATGCAAGCACTGTTACTTCACGTCGGTTTTCTGTGCGAGGGTGGTATTTCCCTGGGTGAGCCGACCTATCCATGCTGAAACCAGTAGTAGCTTCAGCGTGGCTCTACCACCTCTGTTAAATGATGACAAGGTCTAGGACGGTAAACACGCCAAACCTAGGGGAACAGGCTCTCAAGTGCAAGTGCCGGAACAGACGAACAGGTACTGGCGACAGATTTTCAACTTGAGGATGGTAGCTAACCTAACGGACTTAGAGAAATCCCTACCACCATGCCATGTTTTCATTACAATGCTTTCTTTCACCGTAATCTATGAATCAGTTACTAAGAGAACATACGTCCATCGATGTTGTGCCCTGACATGCTATCAAGTAAGCTATTATCGCTTCAGACTTCAGAAACACCAGCTAAACATTTTACCATAGTAACCATTGGAACGAAGTTGTCTTGTTCTGGCCGTGGCTGATTGGCTTGTAACACATTCCTTATTATTAGCCTAGCAAAGCTACAGCCCTCTATTTATAAGTCTTTTATCCAAAACCACTCAATTTCTACTTTAAGCTTACAGGTAAAGTAGAACGTCGTGATAAAAACAGCATGACGGTAAGGTTTTTTCTAAACACGACTGAATCGCTGCCCTTAAGTTGACAGCTTGTCACCAAGCCACTATAGTGTTTCGACAGCTGCACTTAGGAGCTTTTTTTAACATGGGGAAATCCCTACGGATACCCACCCTAGCCGGGCAGCAGAGCGTGGGGTATGTCCGATTTGCACGGACTAAAACCCCGTAGTGCCTTCTCACACCTATTGGCCGGGGAGCAGGAGCTGCCAGCTGGCACTGCATCTGATCTCCGGAAGGTGTCGGCCCCTCTTAAGGGGCTTCTTCGCGATGCGAGGGGTCAGAAAGTTAGACCTCTCAAGGGAGGGCGTCTGTTGCCCTCCCTGACGATCACGGGAGGTGCATCTGCACAATGCGTCTCGACCACACAGGCCTGTACAGACGTGCCCGCGTCCATCGCCTCCAGGGCACTTAAGAGCTAGTCCATTCCTAGGTTTAACGTATGCACATCTTAAACAACAGTAGTCCGGTGAAGCTGTTAAGACCTTGCTAGGTCTATAGCGTAGTCAGTTCGAGAAAAAAACAATCCTAAACAACATCCTCATTTAATATCAGATGAGATTGTGATCGAAAGCTAAAAATGAAATAATAACATTCCATTTTTCATAATAATGAATACATATTTCAAATTCAATTATAAAGAGAAAGTGAATATTTAGTAAACGATACTCATCTTGATTTGAGTGAAGGCTCGAGGGATCTCCCGTTTCAAAAAGAATGTGGTGAAAATACACAAATAAGATACAGACGAACACTCAACGATAATGAGCCACAACAATCTTGCGAGGAAAGTTATAATGGAGACAGATTTTACTCAATGTTTTCGTTTAACTCAATATTCTTTTCATCTCACTCGTTTATGTTTGCGTTGGAAGAAAGTTGAATAACTATATATTTTGCAAACAAATTCCTTAACGTAGCTTGCGGTAGGAGTTCAGGTTAAGAAAAAGCGTCGCTGGGCTTCAAGATGGCCCTAGAATAGACTGAGGCCATACTATTTTATGGGCTTCTGCGAAGGCCACAACCAGGAGTTCATATATACATGAAAGGCGGTCCGTATAGGTCTGGGTAGCCAGATGAAATATCTCAATGGTATAAAATGTATTATAAAAGTAATATTATAAAAGAGCTTTCGCCGATGGTTTCGGTTGGTTCGTGTTAATGACTTCGCTTGTGTTTTTTTTGAATGACAGGTGCCCTTTGTCGATTTTTGTACCCGTGAAAAAGTGTATGCAAAATGTTATGATGATCAATTGAGTATTTAAGGTGTAAAAGCGTATCAAACTCACTTCCACAGTTATACGTCAGTTGATGTGAATGTAACTTTGTTTGGTTTTTCCTTTTCTAATCAACTTTTAATTGTAGTCTAAGCCTTTAGGAAAGCGTTAATTGTAGAACAATTATTTATTTTTAGTTTGTCCCCATAATGGGACTAATAGACTACGTAATTATATCTTAAAGAGTTTGTCTTACGCTTGCACGCTCTAAGTATACACAACTAATAATTATGATGTTTTGTATACAAGTTGTTAGAGATACAGAAAAGGACATGGTACGTAGTCCAGAAATAAAGTACTATTCTCTAAGTACAGTTCTAACAAATCTACAGTAACGAAGTAAAGCCGCGGGCAAAGCTAGTATAGTCATAATATTATATAGAATCAGCTTTGCTTAATTTCCCACTAAATTGACTTTGATGAATTTTTTTTTATAAAGCCTGCCTGCCAGCCTGCAAATCCCTCTGCTGGGTCAAAGGCCTCCTTTTACTTAAATCCACATTTTTATATGTTACATGCTGGAGAATATTTCTCAGGTTCTGGTTTCCTCGCGATGTATTTTTCTCACCATCAGTCGATAGTGTTACAAATTCGTTTCTATACGGCGTAGTCAAATTTATAGACGTCGTATATCATATAAATATAATTTATTGGAATTAAAATTTTGGCTGACAATACCTAAACTCGTATTAGAGATCGTGGATATAGAAGGGAATATTCTGTTTACATTATACAAGTTTATCCCAAGAAACTTTCAGACGATGTTTTATTCATCGTTACACTGTATAAATTTCACTAAAACCCAACTTAATCTACATACCAAAAACTTTGATGTATTTATTGACCAAGCGATAAAGAATTACGGCTGAAAAGTTGGTTTCGAAAAGGATCGTAATACTGAGACTTCTTGAGCAATGCTGCGATTATGTGGCGCTTCTGGGATGTTTGCGTGTTTCTTTTTATATAATTACTAGCGGGCCCGGCAGACGTTGTCTCTCCCTGTTTATAAAAAAAAAACATTGACAAATTATATACCAAAACGTTGCTCATAAATCATTTTATCCACTGGTGAAAACCGCTTGAAAATCCGTTCAGTAGTTTTTGAGTTTAACGCGAACAGACAGACAGACAGACGCGGTAGGGGAATTTGTTTTATACTATGTAATATAGGTTTTATGCTATATAGGTTTTAGCGTTTGACCACACTCTCTTTAATATTATAGTAGACGCTACTATGCACTTCCGCCTGGAATCGATGGAACACTACTACGTCTGAATTATGTTGCTAAGTGTCCCGGCCGTGATAGTAAAGACAACGACGATTATGTTGCTACGACGCGTAGCAACATATTTCAGACGTAGTAGTGTTCCATCGATTCCAGGCGGAAGTGCAAAGTAGCGTCTACTATAATATTAATGATGGATTTCCGCAAAGTAACGCCTTCTTCAATCAAACACACTCTCTCTAAACAATCTGATGTTAAATGTGTAACTGCCGGAACACAGCTGTACACAGCTACAGCTTGTAGCTGTAGATAGACGAAGCCATGAGCCATGAGCCACGCTGAAGCTATTACTGGTTCCAGCATGAATAGGTTGGCTTGCCCGGGGTAATACCACCCGACCCACAGAAACACCCACGTCAAGTAACAGTGCTTGCATTTTTGCGTTTCTTTGGGTCAGTGAGAGCGTCGAAGGCCCACCTCCTTTTCTCTCCTCTCCCTTTCTTTCCCTCAAACACAGGCTGGCAACGCAGTTGCGACTCCCCTGGTATTGCTAGTGTCTATGGAAAAAAAGCCCAATAAAGCCTCAATTCAGCCGATAACATTCCAACCTACTTTAATAAACATACTGTCCGAACACGCTAGAGATCATCGCTTCACTGGCATACGCTCGAGTTGATAATTTTTATGCTATCACGTGTAAGAGAGTGGCATCCATGTTTTAGACTTCACGATATTTCCAACAGGATTATGAAAACACAGGTAGACATGTTCATATAGTCTTTTCATGAAGCACTGTATATCGGTGGTTGTATAATACTGTATTACAACGTGGTATTTCAAATTGGCGAGGCCGCGAGGCAGACCCTCAAAGTGGCCCTCTCCGCCAAAGGAGAACAGGAGTTGGGCAAAGCGCCGCCTCCTCCCGCCACCGTAGCCGGACTTAAGGGGTTGGGCCGGGGGGTCCCATCTCCTAATTGCACAGGTCCGGCGGACGAGGGGGGACAGCCGGTGTGTACCCTGTCTGTCCCTCTATAGGTAAGAGCCCGGCGGCCACCTTCCGCCGGGCGGACCGTGGGGGCGGCTCTACAAGGTTGATTAGCGTGAACGATCCCTTGCCGCTCCCACAAAACAAACAGACCCCCCATTTTTATAATATGAAAATCGTCATAACATCATGAAATCAGCCGTCATTAAAATTACAATAACTTTTGATAGAGTGGATCGATTTTAATGAAACAAAGACCAAGTGACTCTCGAGGATATGTTTTATGATTTTCTTTGCAAACTTGCAACAATCACGAAATTATATGACCATGGCCTACCAGAAATGTTGTTCTGAATGGAAGCACATGATTTGCCCGTAATTGGGTTGGCAGTCTTGTTTGGGGAGGATAAATCCTGAACGTAGGTTTGATAGTGATCAAAATATCCGGTCTGGATAGTTTCTTTAGTAAGAAGATCAACAGCTTCATTACCCTGGATCTCCTTATGGCCTCGTATGCATGCCAGAACTACATAAATTCCTAAACAATGACAATGGTACAAATGGAATTGTTAATTATGATAACTGATATGTAATTGAAATATGTCAAAAATGTCAAAATAATATCAAAAAGTTTCAATAAGAAGAAAAAGCCCTTTCTTTCTTCAAGGCAAACAATTACATTGATAAAATATATATATACATATATATATAAATAACTCAATATTACGCTGACCGGTTTCGATGATTCATTTTTTATTGAAAAGGATGTACTTTAAGGGTAGTTTGATGAGAGTTTGGTTAGGTTCTGATTATGGGATCCGTGGCAAAGTAAGAAAACTTTCAAGAAACGAGCCTACTCCTTTCTTAAGGGCTGGCAACGCATCTGTGTTTCCTCTCGTGTCGCAATTGTACATGGGCGGCCGTGATCACTTACCATCAGGTGACCCGTATGCTCGTTTGCCACCAAAGTTATACTCTTCAATTCTTAGGAGCCTATTGTGCTTATGTTCGTTGCTGTGTTGCAACATGACGCAAGCATTGTAATTACATTACTTAAGGTGTATAATGTGTGAAGCGATGGTAGCCGAGTTGGTGGTAGAAACTATCGCGGATTACTGAAAAGGTTGCGTTCGTACCAAACGTTACTTATTGTACAACCAATTGAAACCATATCGCATACCATACCGATAGATACCATACCGCAAAAATGCGCATATTTTAATATACTTAAGGCGGAACGGAGTTCGCGGGCACTGCTAGTAAAATATATTTATGTACACTAAAAATGGAAAAATAAAGTAAATTTTCAAAAAAAAGTATTAACCGACTTCAATATCAATCAAAAACCCATAAGGCACTAAAAAGCGGAAAATAAATAGTTTATCAAATTAACCAAATTAAATAAAACATATGAATATGTGTGCTACCTAGAGATGTATTGGAAGTCGGTGCCAACCAAACCGAAAATCATATCATCTACAGGTACAAAGTTTAAGTCCACTCTCGCGTCTCTGTAATACAAAAATTTTGGTTGGTACCGACTTCCAGTACATCTCTAGGTAGCACACATATTCATATGTTTTATTTAATTTGGTTAATTTGATAAACTATTTATTTTCCGCTTTTTAGTGCCTTATGGGTTTTTGATTGATATTGAAGTCGGTTAATACTTTTTTTTGAAAATTTATTTTATCGTATATACTTTCTCTCATACTTAAGTCGCGGTGCCATTAAAATTACAATAACTTTTGATAGAGTCGATCGATTTTAATGAAATAAAGAATAAGTTACTCCCGAGCATAACGTGTCTGTATTTTATGTTATTAAAAAAATGTTGCAGTTATCTAGAAATAAGTAACAAAATACATTTCAATCATTTTTCGAAATGTCTATTTGTATGAATATGCATCACTGCTAAAGTACTTGGTTCACAATAAAACCATGCAAAGAAAATCATAAAGCGTATCTTCGAGAATAACTTTGCCTTTGTTTCATTAAAATCGGTCCACTGTATCAAAGTTATTGTAATTTTAATGACGACGTGGTGTAAGTACGAGAGAAAGGAAGATAAGTAAATAAATGACTTAGTACATTCAGATAACTTTATTAATCACAATTTTTTACATAGGGTTAGACGCGGAAGCAGTCGCGGGCACAGCTAGCCGTAAATAAGTCGACTCGTGGTGGCTTAGTGGTTTGACCGGTGGAATATTATTTCGATGTCGTCAGGTTCGAACCCCGACATATACCAACGAAGTTTTCTGCATTCGTGTACATTAACTAATATAAACTGATAACAGTATCGGCTGACGGTGAAGGAAAACATGGTGAGGAAACCTGAACCTGAGAAATGTTCTTGTAGTACTACTGTATGTGGGAAAAATATAGAACTGTGGATTTCTCAAAATTTGAAATCGCCAATACGTCGTGGGCTGCCGTGGTGATTACGCCCATACCTTCGGGAAGAGGCCTATGGCCCTGCAGTGCGTCTCTTACAGGCTGGCGATGATTAACTTATCATTCTTGACAACTTACCGAACTAATCAATACATTTTGTACATTTTCAGTGTCAGCTTTCCACGTGCGAGATTTATCATCAGTCCCAACGCGTGTGGCAACTGTCACCAAAATTAAAATAATACTCGCTCGGTTACACCCTGACAGTACTATTTCATTCTATTTGAGTGGAACCAACGAAAAACATGAGCCAGAATACAATTATGTGACAGATTTTATCGCTTTCTGTGTACAAATTTATCGTATTGTTATCTTTAATAGGACCTTTGTGCTTTGAATTTTGGATGTGTACCTAGTTGTGGGTTTATTTACATGTCTCACAAATTAGTGTGAATAACATGTATTGTACATACATATTATAAAAACTAGCTGCGCCCGCGACTCCGTCCACGTGGAATCTAATGTAAAAAACTGTGACCCATAAGAGCGTGTATTAAGTCCATTTATTTAAAAAGGTGGTAGAGTCACGCTAAAGTTATTACTGGTTTCAGCGTGAATGGGTCGGATCGCCCGGGGTAGTACCATCGTCTTACAGAAAACCGACGTGAAGTAACAGTGCTTCCATTGTTGCGTTTCGTTCGGTCAGTGAGAGGCAACGGAATTGCGACGCCTCTCGTGTTGCAAGTATATATGGACAGTGGTGATCGCTTAACACCAGGGACCCACATGTTCGTATGTCTCATATGACATTTAAAAAAAATGTCTACTTTTCTCTCGTACTTAAGTCGCGTCGTCTTTAAAATTACAATAACTTTTGATAGAGTGAACCGATTTTAATGAAACCAAGGCTAAATGTTACTCGACAATATGCTTTATGATTTTGTAAACACAGTGCTTTAGCAGTGATGCGTGTTCAAACAAGCAGACCAACATTTCTAAAAATGATTGAAATGTATTTCATTACTTATTCCACGGTACCTGCAACAATTTTTTTCATAAAAATCTAAGTAGTACAGACATGTTAGATTTATAGTATTACTTTATTTATAGAAGATAGATATGTATACATGGTTTGTTGTTAGTGACAATAGTATTTTAAATGTGAAAATAACTTTGTGATCTTTTCACAAATAAACACCTTTTTCGATCTAAATGAAATATTGCATAGAGACAACCCGCTACCCTCAGACAGACATACGTTACTACTTTCCATCATAATTCATATGATAAAAGAGAATTTGTGAGTTAGTTGTGTGTTTGTCACGGTTTTACATCTTAACAATTTAACCGGTCATCATGGAATTCTGCATACGCTTTGTTAAGGGTACAGAAAAATGCAAAGGTACATTTTACTCCCAAAAGAGTACTGTTTCCGAGTGCTAGATGTAATCTACGTTTATGTGAGTGCTCACGGGCCGAAACTAGTTTTAAATAAATCAGAAAAAGAAGCCCGTTAAAATTTAACGCTACCTCTTCTCTTTGACGTGCCGAGTACTGTAAATTATATGGAGGCAAATAACACTAAATTATTAATAAAAAGTAGAAGCTTAATATGGCAACAAAAATTAACAGGTATATATAGTACACGTAAACATTCGAAAACTATTTTCCTTTCTAGCCTAAATTTCTACCTCTGAGAGAATACCTCATTAATGAGAGACTTAAATTACAAGTCACGCGTATTTTGGCTGAAAAGGTATACTGTAACATGATATCTATATATAGATGATGCCTGTGAATTAACTCACATTAAACTGCTTTCAAGAAAACCTGTTTCATGTAGGTTAGAAATGAATTATGTTTTATCAAAAATTTATCTTTGAAATCTATAAAATGTTTGATAATTTTTCTTTAATATTCATCACTTAATGTTTTACCTTTTACGTGTTATAAAAGTAAATTTTCAAAAAAAAGTATTAACCGACTTCAATATCAATCAAAAACCCATAAGGCACTAAAAAGCGGAAAATAAATAGTTTATCAAATCAACCAAATTAAATAAAACATATGAATATGTGTGCTACCTAGTGTGCTACCTAAACTATTTATTTTCCGCTTTTTAGTGCCTTATGGGTTTTTGATTGATATTGAAGTCGGTTAATACTTTTTTTTTGAAAATTTACTTTATTTTTCCATTTTTAGTGTACATAAATATATTTTACTAGCAGTGCCCGCGAACTCCGTTCCGCCTTAAGTATATGAAAATATGCGCATTTTTGCGGTATGGTATGCGATATGGTTTCAATTGGTTGTACAATAAGTAACGTTTGGTACGAACGCAACCGTATCAATAATCCGCGATAGTTTCTACCACAAACTCGGCTACCATCGCTTCACATATAATACACCTTAAGTAATGTATTATAATTACAATGCTTGCGTCATGTTGCAACACAGCAACGAACATAAGCACAATAGGCTCCTAAGAATTTAAGAGTTTTTTTATATAATATTAGTGGCAAACGAACATACGGGTCACCCGATGGTAAGTGATCACGGCCGCCCATGGACAATTGCGACACGAGAGGAAACACAGATGCGTTGCCGGTCCTTAAGAAAGGAGTAGGCTCGTTTCTTGAAAGTTTTCTTACTTTGTCACGGATTTCATAATCAGAACCTAACCAAACTCTCATCAAACTACCCTTGAAGTACATCCTTTCCAATAAAAAATGAATCATCGAAATCGGTTAACGTGATATTGAGTTATTCGTGTATTTGTCGTGTACATACTTAATGCAAATTTATAACTTATACGGTTTTGCACTGGATGCCGTTGTCGGAACTGTACCAAATTGAAATGGGACCACACTGGAAGTACCAGCTTTCAAATAAAAAAAGAATAATCAAAATCGGTTTACCCAGTCCAAAGTTACGAGGTAACAAACATAAAAAAAAAAAATACAGACGAATTGATAACCTCCTTCTTTTTTTGAAGTCGGTTAAAAAGATAAAACGTGTCTGTCCGTCCATTAGTGTTTTTTTTTCTCGAACTGACTACGCTATTCACCTTAGTGTATTTATAATATGAGAACCATTTAATTTGTTTACATTATTTATTTCCATAGGCATTTTGTAAATTGATTTAAAACATTCCATGTCTATACCCGCCCCGTACTAGCCATAACTTAATCGACAGAATGAAAATAATAAATTTAAAACAAAGTGTAAATGGGATAATAAATAAAAAATAAATTCAGTTGCTGAGAACGGACTATTAAAAATAAGAAGAACAGGAGCGTCTCTAATGGCGACACAACAATTTAAAAACGTTTTCCCACGATTTAGAATTAAAGTAGACGATTAAAAAATTGGCCATGCACTAATATATCATGTGTTGTTACATACTTACATTCTTTCACATAACTAGTTAGTAAAAACTGGTAATTGTGATTTGTTACATTAATCGCGTATAGATTATGATTATATATGGTGGCGCTAGTATCAACGTGTATCTCTAATATGTTGGCGCTAGTGTCAATGTATATTTATAATATGGTGGCGCTAATATCAATGTTCCGGTCGTGTGTCTTGAATGTGATGCAGCGGCACCGGAGGTGGGTGATAACAGATTAGATACAGAATATCCAATTTCGCTATGTACGTGGAGGCTTTCCACTAATATTTATAGGCCGGTGTCAATCATAATATACTTACTTTAGTTTACATACCGTTTCAAAACATATCTACGTAACATTTATAATTGTTTAAAAGAAAATTTGGGGGCATACTATATATCGACATCAAAGTTAAGGTTGAAGAGTTATTGTTACCTATTTGAAAATGATATCCGCAAATGTATATTTAAATTTTGTAATTTATTTTAATAATAGTGACAGGCTTTATTATTGTAACGGGGAAACGGGAGTGATATTGATTAATGGTTGAATACAGAAATTGTGTTGACTAAGTAAAACTGTCATGGCGCTCAAGCGAGGGCGCGTTGTCGTGCATTTCCCTTTATTTTACTGAAGAAATAATTAATAACGATATTCGATTAACGCTTGTGACTATGAGCGGAGCTTCGAGAATTCATAGAATTGGTTATTATTGAGTCTGGATGAACGTTTATAAACTTAATGAGCGTTTTATTTCTTTGTTCTTTTAAATATATGATTTTTAAATATATTTGTTACTCATTTTACAAAGTTTTAATAAATAGGCATGTATTTTAACAATTTTTTCCTAATTTAAAATTAACCACTCGAGTATTAAAAACCATAAGGGTTTAAGCTCCATACAAACGAAAGTAGACCTTATGATGCACAGGTTAGCAAACATTTTGGCATAAGTTTAAAAAAAATACTTTATTACGAGATTTGAATAATAACAAATTATGTAATGTAAAATTACATTTTTATGTATAAAATGTATTATTAAATTATTATGCCATTCCTAAGAACTTTTTTTTGTACTAAACCATGACATCTACAATTTATCTATTGTATTTATACTTTTAGGTTAGAAAAAATATTTTCCATTAAATACTTAATTAAATAAATATTAAATTATTATTATATAAATATTTAGAAAAATATTTTAATTTAAAAGGGGTATACATTTGCTTTTCTAATATGCAGGAATAGCAGGGTTTGATGAGATACCTACCTTGATAGTCATATTAAATTCTAAATTAATTGATATTCATATGAAAAAAAGGCATAAATATTATGTCTTGGGAGTCATTCTCCTATAGTGGCTCTTTTTATACTAATCGGCCATACAATAAGATTGTTACAATATAAGCAGAAACCAATGAAATTCATAAACTATAATTATGCTTTTAAAATAAAGATAAGTTTATATAATTTATACTTATCTTTATATATAAATTTCTTCTGTACGCGTGTGTGTCTGTGTGTCACTGAACTCCTAAACGGCTGGACAGATTTTAATGAAATTTTGAAATATGGCAAGACCAAATAGGAAATTGAATTATGGATGGATGGAATTATGGAATGATATTTCACAGTGTTAGCAAATAATCCTTTCATAAAAAAATATACTTAAAAAAAAAATAGTCCTTTCAAATGAAACCATCTAATATAAGTTTCATATATTTAATATTATATCATAATCAGAGGAATAAGTATTTTTTTTTTTTTTTTTTTATGTCATAGTTGGCAAACGAACAAGTGGGTCACCTGATGTTAAGTGATCACCACCGTCCATGGACACTAACAACCCAGAGGAGTTGGAAGTGCGTTGCCACCTTTTGGGGGGAAGGGTTAGGGGAGGGAGAGGGAGAGGAGAGAGTAGAGGGGAGGGGAGGTGGGCCTTCGGCGCTCCCACTAACCGAACGAAACGCAACAATGCAAGCACTGTTACTTCACGTCGGTTTTCTATGAGAGGGTGGTACTACCCCGGACGAGCCGACCCATTCATGCTGAAACCAGTAATAGTTTCAACGTGGCTCTACCACCATTAAAAATAAATACTTATAATAACTAAAAATTATAATGATATTTTATGACCACTGCGTACTCACACTTGTTGTTCTCTCTTCATAAAGGAGCAAACCTGTAAATTAAATGTTTGAATTGGTAGATTTATTAAAGTTGGAGTGATAAGGTAGGCACAGGAAACCCATTATTAGGTATTCTTTTTATTCCTTGACACTGGATTTCCTCTGGCTGTCACGTTGCTGTTCTGTATTTAAACCGTTATGTATCCAACAAAGGGATATGTTATTTGATTTTATTTCCGTGCCAAACTTCTTGACCGCTCTGAATATTGCTGTGTAGAACATAAATTTACAAAATTTAGTTATAAATACGTATTGCATTATAAGACAGAACACCGACGTGAAGTATCAGTGCTTGCATTGTTGCGTTTCATTCGGTCAGTGAGAGCGCCGGAGGCCCACCTCTTTTCCCTACTCCTTCCCCATACAAAGGCTTGCAACGCACTTGCGACTCCCATGGTGTTGCTAGTGTCTATGGACGGTGGTGATCACTTAACATTAGAAGACCCACCTGTTCGTTTGCCTGCTAAAAAAAAAGGTATAAACATCGAGGCAACTTAAGGATAAATAGATTCAGAGCGGCCAAAAAGATTTACGATGACTTTGCTATATGTTACAAAATACGTATAGTCAGCCGGTCGGTCAGAGAAACCAATGACACTCTTTAGGCGCTGACTATTTACCTGGGCAGAGCTTCGCCTTGCAACAACTTCCACATAGAAATGCGTTTAGATCAACGGCATCTTTTATGCCGAACTAATGAACAGCCGATAACTTCAACCAATAGCGTTTGGTCATTAGTAACACCGCGAAATAGTCAATAGCGCGGTATCGCAGGTCAATTGTGGCTTCCCCGATATATCTCTAATATGGTAGCGCTGGTAATGTTCCGGTAGCGTTGTAGTCTCGCCTCTCGGGTGTCTCGTAGCGGTACCGGACATATTCATTAATATATAATATAAATAAGGTTGGTTTATGTTCTTACTTTTCCCTATTAATTTTTCCCCCGTTCGACTAAACAGTGTTAAACTGTATATTCTCGTGTCAAAACCACTTTTTTGGTCCCGTGAGAAATCCGTAAAGTCGAAAACTCGTAAGAAACATTCAACTTTAGCAATAAACTCATTCGTCGGCGAAAGCCTAGATTTGGTTTACTTCGGAACAGAGTTTTTGTTCGCGGTTTTATTAACCAGTTTGTAAATTGGTCTGCTTTCAAACTTATTGTACGTAAAGCGTGGAAATTAGCCGACTTGCAGTGATGGCAAATATTATATTTAGTTTTTAGCAAATTCATATGAACCATTTTTAATTAGGTCATGGCGTAATATGTAAAACTGTTACGTTGTTTAAAATAACTTGGCGCATGCAGATGCAGACGTGTATGCACTTTTAGTAATGTAATGAATAACGTATATTCGGTCAATCAGGGGAACCAATTATTACTAACACTGTATTCACTGTGACTATTTATCAAAGCAGAGCTCGCCTTACACTAACTTTGATATACGACTGCCCCTATCGACGAGGTCTTGCCTTTTATATGTCATACTCTAATAGTGTGGTGCTAGTGTTTCAATCAATTGAATATCATTTTAGTTAATAAGAAAATTATAAATGCCATATTAAATATTATAAAGGCCATATTAGATATTATAAAGGCCATATTAGATAGTATACAGGCCATATTAAATATTATAAAGGCCATATTAAATCATCCAAACTATACTATATGAAGAAAACAGTCGCTGTAGTCATAAGGACTGCCGAAAGAAGTGAAAACTGAAAATGTGAACTGTGTTCTCCTTTAAGTTTTTTAATTTATTATACTGTGAATTCTTTAAATTTTATAATATGTACATTGAAATTACTACCATTAGTCTCTCTGTCACATCTATTGGCACTCAGATTAATAATTATATACTTTATTATACAGTTTATTAATTACTTTATGAATAAATCAAACATATGATGGCTTGTACAATTTCAATATAAAATATCAATATTAGATATACACAGGCTTTTATACTACGTGTCGCTAGTCTGACATAAGCCGAGCAAGCGCAATACGATCAGTCACGCTTACTAGCATGTCATGACGTGGTATTATAAATTAATCTCCTGCCAAAAAAATACCGCTCGACGTGTGTTCGAAAGTGTTCACTTTAATA
Source organism: Antheraea pernyi (assembly GCA_015888305.1). Classification (NCBI taxonomy): domain Eukaryota; kingdom Metazoa; phylum Arthropoda; class Insecta; order Lepidoptera; family Saturniidae; genus Antheraea; species Antheraea pernyi. The sequence goes on along the minus strand of MU158773.1, from coordinate 2,288,032 downwards.
ATGTTAATCATTACGTAATCATGTACCACATCTTATATTGACAACATAAAAGTTGACCTTAGAAAAATATATTACACAATCCAAACATATAAGCGGGCCGGGCGAAGGTTGGACACTTTGATAATTATAAAAATACATAAAGTTAACCGCAACGCCACCTACCTGGTCCAATTGTGAATCTAAACCATTCTCGGATCCACTGGAACACGCTCATAAAATTTCATCAAAATCGGTCCAACCGTTTGGGAGGAGTTCAGTGAGATACACACGCACAGAAGAAATTTATATATAAAGATAAGAATGTAAAATGTCTGTACTTTTAGATTTTGGGAAAAAAAATGTTGCAGGTGTCTAGGAATAAGTAATAAAATACATTTAAATTATTTTTCGAAATTTCTAAAGTACTGCGTTCATGATAAAACCTTTTCAGGAAAATTATAAAGCAATTCTACCAATAACATATGTCTTTGTTTCATTAATTCGTGCTATTAAATGTTTTTTGTAATTTTAATGACGACTTGTCTGTACATGTAATGAAACTTCATACATTCAGATGAATTTATTATACTTACTTACTTGCTTTATCGTGAAACCACGAATCCTGAAAAAAAAAACCGAAAATGCAGTCCTCGGGAATAGTCTAAACTTGACTAGTTTTCTGTTACATAAAAATGGCAATATAGCAAGCAGACCATAATCTTGAAGAACTTTGTTTTTAACCGGAACGGTAGTGCCGCTCAAAGAGACAGTATAAATAGCCTACCAAAGCTGAAACCTACAGAAAAATTGTAAGGCTAAGGATCCCATCAGACTTCGTAACTATATAATAATAATAATCATAAATACAGTGGTACAACAATTTTTCCGATCTTTTATTGTGAGGTGACATATTGTCACCCCTCGTCAGAACCCCTCTACCGCGGGTAGGCAGAGACATTTTTAGGCTTATTTTTATGTTTGTACAAAGTATTTTTAAAATTTTGTTAATTAGGTAATCTTCTTTATTACTAATTTTTGAATTTCTAGTGCTTTCTTAGTTTCTCTTTTCCTTATAACGCTACTGGCTTCTAATTTTCCATAGGAGTCCTTAGCAATTATTTATATTCCTTTCTGTTTTAACTATCCTTTTTTTCTAAATACTATCGCTTCTGTAGTTTGTGCTATTTACCAATTGTCCTAACATTTTTGAGTTACTAAAATTTTTCTCTTATTTTTTTTGTGAAACTAATTTATTTTTCTATCTATTTATTTAATACTTTTTAAGATTTTCAGCCAGCTATATCAAGACGGAGCGTTGATTTAATTTATTGTGTTTTCAAATGAACTGATTTGGTCATTATATTTCCGGTTTCTCTACTCTACTGTGTAAGGTGCCCGATTGGGCCATGGAAAATGCTTAGTTTGGGTCTCTACTCATATTCCTAATTTCATCGCATTTTTTAGAGCGTTCCTTATATATATTATGGGTATTGGCTCAAATCAACACTTCCACGGTACCATCGTTCAACTTTGGTGTATATTTCGTTATTTGCATATTTGATAATTCTACTGTATTTATCAAATTGTCAAATGTTTGTCAACGTATTCGAGCGAGTTTCCAAGTAGTGACTAGTCCTATTTTGATCTCAGCAATAAGCAACGCTTCGTCTTGATATAGAGTCCCATATGTTTCTTGTTGGGCACTTCTGATCGAAAGCGTTGTGTTCTTTTCTTTCCTCCTTTCGCAGTGTGCAGTTTCTACAACTTGGTGTTTTCCCTTCTTTGTATTGGGGGCAATCATCTCTAAGATGTTCTTCCCCGCAATGACTGCATCTACTTAGGTTTTCCTTGCACCACTTTTTCCCATGGCCAAACTCCAGGCATCTCGTACACTGCATGAGGGGTGACTGGTCTCTGACAGTGACCCTCTGCAGGTCTATGTATATTTTTCCCGCATTTGTGATTCTCCCCCATACAGTGGGAGACACCTGGAGGATGACATGGTTCATTTGGGGGTTCCTGGCTTTCCTTCTATATTTTATTACTGCTCGATATTCCGGGTCAGGAATATCTCCCAGTATGTTTCCATTCTGTTTCCTTAGAAGCGATAGTATTTCTTCATCTGAGTGCACTGTTAATAAATCTTGTATAATAATCAATGGATCCTTGTTCTTTGCCTTGTCTATATTAAGAGAGGGAGCCGTTTTCCTAATCCTTTCTGTTATCCTTTTTATTTCTTCTTCCTCTACGCATCCAATTATCACTTTTTGATCCTTTATCTTTCTAACTTTATCCGCTTTAATTCCTGTATTTCCCGCATCCACCGCTTTTCTAATTTTCTCTATCACTTCTCCACTTGTGTCTATCTCATTTTTCGAGGATACAATTATTGAGTACATTGGTGTCTGTACATTGGTATAGATGTTGTCTACCGTATTCCGTTTGGGCTGATTTGCTGCCCTGTCACTGCTTTGTGTGGCCTCTTTACTAATTGCATCCTCTACTTTCCCTTTCAGCTCATTTATCCTTTCCGTTATAGTATTCATACTGTTTTTTGTTTCTGTTTTCATTTTCTCTATCTCCTCTTTCACTTCATTTCTTAAATTCCCAACGGCTCTCTCTACTATTTCCCTAATATCATCTCTATCTGTGTTGTTCCTTTCAGACCCCTCCATAAGAGGGTTGATGTTAGGCAGGCGGCCGATCGTAAAAATTAAGCCAAATCATATACCACAACATGACAAACATGTTGTACCGACCCTACTTATGTGGGATAAGGGTAAGAAGAAGAAGACATTCAGATGACTTTATTACTCACTGTTTTGCACATCAGGTTCCACGCGAACGATGTCACGAGTATACAGCTAGTTTTAAATAACATTACACGATGAGTTCTCCACTTTTTATTACATATTATTTTACGCGTGCCGATCAATCATATATTGAGCATATCTCTAACACACCGTCTCTTGGAACAAACAACTTTCAAAGATCTTTCTTAGCTAGATTCGAAAGGGATATATGTACCAAGTTTAGAGACGCTTTCTGTCTTCGCGTACCCTTTCATAATAACACAGTCGAATAAATACTAACATAAATATTGTTTACGTAAGTACATACTATTATTAGATACCAAAAATAGATTTATACAAAAATAACACAAACACAAATCTCTACACTAAAACTCACATCGATAATTAAATAACTCAATACTGTAAATCATAAAAACCCAGAGAAATAGAAATAACAATGTAAATTAGAAAGAACTCACACAATACAACAACAATCACGCAATACAACCTTCCAGAGAGACGACCGAGCAAAAATGTCCCCTGTGAGTCGACAGACTTGCCTTTTATAGCATTCAGTCAAGTTACGACCGGCCAATAACTTTTAACCGATAACGTGTCAGGTCATTAGTAACAACCCTAATGTAGTCAATAGTAGTACGGAGAGCGCTAACACTATACGAGTATATTAAACTATTTTTATTAATTTGAAAAACGTATGATATCGTATATTCATTAGGACGTTTACAGCCATGGGACTTTTCACGAAACCAACATGTGAAACCATTTTCTTTTAACAATATTATTTTACTGAAAATGGTAATTATGACTACATATTATAAAACGAAGTCTTCTTTTCATGCGGTTTTTATCAGTAGATAAAGTAAGTCATAGGGATGGTTTAGGTATATTTGTCTAGCAATCACCTCTGTATCCATATGTATAACTTCACCTCTCTTTTTATATATATATATAAAGCATAAAGGCAAACGAACAGGCGGGTCACCTGATGTTAAGTGATCACCGGCGTCCATAGATAGTAGCAACATCAGGGGAGTCGTAAGTTTGCCAGCCTGTGTTTGGGGGTAAAGGAGGGAAGGCAGGGGGGTGAAGAAAGGAGAGGAGGTGGGCCTCCGGCGTTCTCACTGACCGAACGAAACTCAACAATGCAAACGCGGTCTTCACGTCGGTGTTTCTGTGAGAGGGTGGCCTTATCCCGGGCGAACCGACCCATTCATGCTTAAACCGGTAACAGCTTCAGCGTGGCTCTACCATTTACTAACCTCTTCTTAATATGTCATGTTATGTACCAAAAAAATAGTGCATTTACTAAGCGACTAACATGGCTGTATGTATCGAACGAGCCTACGTGCTCTCCTTGACGTGAGACCGTTTTTATTGATACATTTTCACCAATAAATCTCTTTCTCTGTCATTTGTCAATCTTTATTTACCGTTAAAAAGCTTTCGACGTTTATTTAGTGAGACCTGAAGACTTAAGTAAGGAATAAAATGGAAACGTAATGTGTAAGTATAGGGAAAATAAATGTTTTGTATTCCTTGTAAATAGATAAATAATGTTAGAAATCCTTCCATTTTTTTAATATCATAAGAGGCAAACGAACAGGTGTGTCACCTAATGTTAAGGGATCACCACCGTCCATAGACACTTGCAACACCAGAAGAGTCGCAAGTGTGTTGCCACCCTGTGTTTGGGGAATGGGGAGTGGGGAAGGAGGGAGCGGGAGGGGAGATGGGTTATCCGGCGCTCTCACTGACCGAACGAAACGCAACAATGCACAGTGGTTACTGTTACTTCACGTCGGTTTTCTGCGAGAGGGTGGTACTACCCCGGGCGAGCCGACCCATTCATGCAGCTTCAGCGTGGCTCTACCATCATAAAAAGTTCAAGTTCAAGTTGCAGTAGTTGGAAAGTTTTATTGATCGAATGAGTAAAAAGAATAGAGTATTTCGAAGCGATTATGGGCTAGTTGATAGTATTATAGGACATCTTGTCGATTGTCGTAGGTTTGACTGGGACGATTTTTAGGGGATGGAAAATATCATGATAATAGTATAGCATGATGATAGGGCTTTTTCTACCACCCTCAAATTGACAGTTCGTAGCCAAGCAGCTGTTGATGGGCGTATAGATTGATGGGGATTATATGGGTGTAAGGAATAACATCATAAGACTTGAGACACCCAAGCCATCCTCACCTGCACGTGGTGCACCCTGCTGAATAACGAACGAGGCAATGGCGAAAGGATAGGCTTTTACAGCCTGACTGGGTTGCAGCCACCATGTATATGGCGAAAAATCCCGTCATAGTGATTCGCTTGTGCGGGTCGTGTTTCGGGATGAGCCTTTGCATATCCAGCTTTTCGTAGGCCGGCATGACAGCGGCGACCGGCTATGGATAGTGTGTTACTCGGTGGTCGCCATTTGTTTCTGGACTGTACTGTGCTTACTATCAGGCATAGTGCAGTCATTTTGCCTTGCTACAATAGAAAAAAATGTTTTCCGGCAGTTGTACTTGAGAGCCACTCTCCTCTGTGTTTAACATGCTTAACATCTTAGACTACATAGTCTTTTAACATCAGATGAGTTTGTGATCCAAAGCTAAAACTTACAAGTATTAAAAAATACAATCCTTAATATCTATTCTAGCATATTACAAAATTACGTACATGTATTGGAACATCATTCCATATGGCACAAATATTAACTAGATATGGGTATTGTAAGCAATATCTTAATCGCTTTAAGATTATTGCCGATAACACCTGCCCCTGGGATAACACATCTGTGCAAAACTTTGAACACTTGCTTCAAGATTGTCCCAGGTTTAGCACGAAGAGACTATAGCACATAATGCTTTGTGATAATCTTCTTTCATGTCTATTCGATATTTTGGCCTTGATGGAGAAGGAGTCTGCAATCAAATCGTTCGATAATTTTGCTAAGCATGTGATAGCTAATCAAAAGACATTTAACAGACCTTGAAATTACCATGACTCTCTGACTTGTATCTATATCGGGACTAATAAATATTGGTGACTTTAATATTATGCTCATGCAACACGTCAAGGGAGTGAATAGTGAATTGTATCAAATTGCGATCACTCCTCTCTCCTTTTATATTACCAATTTCAATTGACCTCTGTGCGAAACATACAAGATTGAAAAAAAAAAATCTATTCTAGACCTATATTATATAATGCAGATGGTCAACTGCGCTGTGCGCTTTGCAAGGAGACTTTCAAAAGAAAATTTGGTTTCGCGTGCTCATAATTGAAAACGTAAGATTGACGGAAAACATAACGGACATGTCAAGAAGGCTTATATCCTAGACCTTTCCGGCATATATAAAAGTACAATAGTATTAATTTCGATAACTAAAAATAAAAAAAATTATATATAACATAAACAGCACACTTGAAAAATCCTTCCATGGCATTCCAAGTTTAATAGAAAAAACAAATTTCGGTGCTTGATATAATTGTAGCGTCTTCACTTGAAGTGGATATTAAGCTCCTACTTAAGGTAGAGGACGGAATATTTAGAAAATTAGGAATTATTTTCAAGCTTGTTATAATATTACTATATTTATTTGTTACCATTATTTTGATTTATAAAAAAACCTCTTTTATAATCGCCAAATAACCCTAAGCACATTGTCAGTTAACATCGTTTTACTGTATACAGTGGAGAATACTTAAATTTTTCGTTTATACCTCGCCGTGAAGCCATATCTTTTTGGAGCACTTTGTTATACAAAACAAAGTGGAGGGCTAAATGCGCGTAAATGCAGCAACAAAAAATATACTTTGTCCAATTGAGGCCCTTAACGTTAAAGCTACCACTGCTTCAAATAAACAACCCAATAATCGAGAAGAAGCAGCAAGAAACTCGTTATGGTTTACCTTTTTATGATACCTTTTTTGCAAACATAGATAATTACATTCGGTTTTGGTGGTTGTACAGAGAGGGGTGTCATTTCCAGACATTACCTTCGTTAGCATATTGATACACGCTATAATATCCTTAAATGCATGCATATATGTATGCTTAAAGTATGTCTTGTACCAGTTTGGCATATATCAGCAGCCCCTGGCACTTTGACTCTGTCAAGAGTGACATGACTGAGAAGATAGAAGATGATATAGAATATTAATTTTAGCTTTTTCTGTCTCTCTTCCGGGTTACATGGTGGTGGGTTCAGACTAACATGTTTTTCTTTTCCACTTCGGTCTGTCCTTGACATCGCATTCCCAAATTTTACACTCCTTCGTATCCCTCAGCACTACACCCTTCCAATTTGTTTTAGGCCTGCCGCTGGGTTTTTGATCAGGAAGGGACAATTGTAGCGTTAAATTCCTTAGTCTTTCTGTTTACGAGATCAAACCATCGTTGCCTACTTTCTCAAATCTGATCATCTACCTCGTGCTCTTTTAGACTGCCTTGCACATTTTCGTTGCGGATTTTATCGAGCCGAGGATTTTATTTATTTTATGGCATTACCATACTTCCACCGTAACATCTTCATCTCGGCAACTTGGATAGCATTGATATTCTTTTTGTGTTTTTGTACAATCTTAATTTTATTCCGTTGTATTTTTTTTTCAACCTTCATTTATACTGATGACATACTTAAATTTAAGTTATGGCTTAAGATAAAACGCTATATAGCTCGAATTCTGCACCAAAGAGTTAGTGATAAAACACTATATGGGACAATATTATTACACCAGTAACAGGGGATTAAATGATCTGCTTATTCTGAATGCACCAAAAATATTTTAGATGGTATATGACTTTTCTCAATGATTGTAGATATTAATGACACAATGAAACGGAAAATATAAAAAAGAAACAGTCAAAAATACGTTTGTATGATAAAAGAATAAGATAATCATGGTAATATGAAAATTTTGCTTTTAATTCCAATTGAATATTAAGAGATACAATCTGTTGGTAATTTGCAAAAAGTTAAAGGTACATAATCCATTAGTTTCGGTGTACATTTACAATTACATTGGAATAATTTTCTTATGTATTTATATATAACATAATATAGGTCTGTGTTGTTGTGCGCGCATTATGCAAAAACTACTGGATAGATCTCGATCAATTTTGTTTTCAGTTTCTTTCGTGATGCACTTGGCTCTTTTTCTTAAAAAAAATTGCTTGTCTGTAAAGTCTGTTTACGGACGATAATTTCACACGATAACTACTCGGACGCATCGGCCGATGGAGTGGAAGAGACATAGACGCGTCACAAGCTGAACGCTTAGACCGATCTCGCCTCTCTATCGCTTGTTCCGCGCTGTAGCTTGCACTCTCGGCTCAGGTGGAACGTGACAATAACTCATGATTTATCGTGCGTGCAGCCGGCGTTATCACGTCAAAGAATTACCGTGTTATATTCATTTAATATACAGTTATTAAAGTTTTCAGAAAGTACGTTATTTTATAAGCGTTACACTTTCAACGACGACTTTTGACGACTCGACGTCAAAATTGTATTTTAGTGATTTTTATTTGTATATATTAATATAATTAGTTTTAAAAGTCTGTGTTCACGTAAAGTACGTTATTTTATAAGCGTTACACTTTCAACGACGACTTTTGACGACTCGACGTCAAAATTGTATTTTAGTGATTTTTATTTGTATATATTAATATAATTAGTTTTAAAAGTCTGTGTTCACGTTTAATATAATACATTTTAAGCGTATTAAGAACTACAACATTTAATCGAAACCTAATATAGAAGAACAGTGAAGTACACTAAGGAGATTGTCAACGGCTTCACGGCGACCTTAAATTTGAATAATCTGAGTGATCCTGGGGAGTATTTGTGAAATAATTACAATATATATGTCTATATTCCAAATCCAAAGTACACACAAATACCAAATCACCTATTTATCAACGTTCACACTGTGAACTACGTCACGTATAATATAGGCAATCAATCTGTCTCGATTTGCTTGACAATTTGTGGAAGCAAATTTGAAGACATAATCAATCAATTGGCCTTACATACATACATTCACTCTACTATTTTATACACTCCACATATACACTATACTATCCTACACATACTATCAAGAACATAAAATAAATAATATCCTAGCACTATTTAGCTTTCAAATTTTTTACTAATTAATTTACTACTCTTATCAGTTCTTTTCTAAAAGGATAAAGTTCTTTATAGCATTTCAAATACTGTCTCACATTACTTTGTTAACTACTTGTAGCTCAGCCTTGGTACTTGCTTTTAGGTGTTGTGGAGTTACTACCATGAGCAGAGTAATCATGACCCGCAAGGCCACAGCACAGGATACAGAAAACAAGCTAAAATTAGCCCTAACTGAACTAAAAGCGTCTCAAGTCCTGTGTCAACAGTTACTGCTGGAACGTGAAGACAGTGAAATTGAAGTGAAAAAAATTATTGACAAAAACACACAATTAAAAAGTGAACTAGCTGAGTTGCACATTGAGTTGATGGACACACTTGCTCAGCGTGATGAACTGCAAGGGGTATTAACATCATTAAATCACTGCAGTAACACCCATGAGCAAACTCTGAATCATATTTATAAATTAGAACATGAACTAAATAACTCCCAGAAAGTAATTAGTGATTTGGAGTTACAAGTACATTATCAAAAACAAGATCAAACAGACATTCTTTTCCATGACTTAATAGACAGTAGTCCTAAACCAACTCATACTCAGCAAAACGCTTGTCCTGTCATGAGTAGTCATAATAAGTTAAAGAAATATATTAAGATAAATAAATTAATAAATAAGTATAGTAAAAAAATCAAATATAGAAAAATAAAGCAGTCAATTGCTGTTTTAGCTAGGGAAAAACTATTTTTAAGGGGGAAATTAGATGAGTTAACATCTATTTCTTTAAAAAATCAAAATAGATACAGCAGTGACATACAGCGCTTACAGGCTGATCTAAAAATTAAAGATAGTTATATCAGATCATTATGTTCCAAAAATGAATGTTCACAAAATCAGCTAAGTGAACACTTGGTGTCAGTTGAGGAATTGATGGAGTCAGTTGCGGGGAAGGTGGAGGAGGTTGAGTCGCTCAGCAAACATTGTGTGTTGAGTGATTATGATCATCCTGGGTTTCTATGTAGCATGAAATCACCAGTGATTAATGTAGCACAGGAATCAATTCCTGTACTGTCTCTGTCCTCTATAATGCCTCATTCCTCATCAAACACATGTAAACTAGACACAGAACATATTCAAAAGACAGTTTTTACAAATAATAATAAGAAATTTATGTATCATAATCAATTGCATGGGAATGCTGATGTCACAGCTGTAAAAAGAACATTGGTTTTTAGTGATGGAATAGGTAAGGGTATGGGGTTGATGCTGTCACAGTATCTAAAAGGTGACATAATTAATCATTGTATGCCAGGTGTCTCTCTTAGTCAAATAGTAGAAAAATTAATGAACACAGACTTTGACAAAAATTGTAATATTGTAATATTAATAGGTAACAGTTTCAACATAAAAAAGAATGATTTATATAAGTTATCAGAAAAACTGTTATTATTGGACGTAGGGAAAATAATGCTGTGTGCTTTCCCTTATTCAGTGTCTTTAAAAGTAAATAATAACAATATTCACTTTTTAAACAATTGTTTATATAATCTGACATGTTGTCATAGTGACAAGTTTTTATTTTTTGATATTAATAAGTTTATTAATAATTTTATATTGACTAGGGAAAATTTATTTCTTCCCAAAAAATATAAACGGGAAATAGCTACATTGATAGCATATAACATAAATAGGTTAGATGACTCAGCAGTATCATGTAGTTTACCTAATGATGCTGCGAATAATTATTTAAACAAATAAGTAAGACAAAGGAGCAGCATTACATCTCATTATATCACCAAAATATTAATCGCTTCTCCGGCAAAATATTAGATATAGATCTATTGTTAAACAAAGAGAGACTAGATATATTATGTTTCACAGAAACTTGGCTTAAGCCGGATAAAATGTTATTTCATGTACCTTCTTTTTCTATTGCCTTTGTATATATTAATATAATTAGTTTTAAAAGTCTGTGTTCACGTTTAATATAATACATTTTAAGCGTATTAAGAACTACAACATTTAATCGAAACCTAATATAGAAGAACAGTGAAGTACACTAAGGAGATTGTCAACGGCTTCACGGCGACCTTAAATTTGAAAAATCTGAGTGATCCTGGGGAGTATTTGTGAAATAATTACAATATATATGTCTATATTCCAAATCCAAAGTACACACAAATACCAAATCACCTATTTATCAACGCTCACACTGTGAACTACGTCACGTATAATATAGGCAATCAATCTGTCTCGATTTGCTTGACAATTTGTGGAAGCAAATTTGAAGACATAATCAATCAATTGGCCTTACATACATACATTCACTCTACTATTTTATACACTCCACATATACACTATACTATCCTACACATACTATCAAGAACATAAAATAAATAATATCCTAGCACTATTTAGCTTTCAAATTTTTTACTAATTAATTTACTACTCTTATCAGTTCTTTTCTAAAAGGATAAAGTTCTTTATAGCATTTCAAATACTGTCTCACATTACTTTGTTAACTACTTGTAGCTCAGCCTTGGTACTTGCTTTTAGGTGTTGTGGAGTTATCATCGAGAAGAACCGGCAAGAAACTCGATCTGGTTTATTTTTTCATGTCATATATTTCTATAGTAATATAAATATTCACATTCGTTATTAGTGGATGCACAGAGAGGGGCGTCATTTCCAGACGTCACAATCATTCACGTATTGATCCACCCTATAATAGCCTTTAGATATTAAAACTCGCTTGACATGGTTCTTGAACTCACTATCAGGCAAATCGGTAATGTGTTTTGGGACTTTATTATAAAACTTAACACTATTACCTAAAAAACTGTTTTTGGATTTAAAGGATATTTTGATTTTGATTTTGAACGTACATACAATATATCGTTAGGATAATAAACAATTTACACAAAGTTGCTGTTATCAGCTAGTAGATAAACAAAGGTAAATTAAAGATTAAGGAAACCAAACAGAGCCGTGCAAAACACTTCCCAATAAATCCCAAATAACATTGCCTAGTTTAGTGTAGATAAAACGCTACGCTATCGCTGACCAGACTCGACTATAAATTGCCATCCTTAACATAAATCAGTTTGGACAGAAACCGTTAGCGACAGTGGTAAAATTGTTAGGAACGTTATTCTTTTCGCGGTTCGAGATGGTCAATAAATAATACACGTTTTATTGCGTATTTTTATTGTTATTGGATTGCGTTGAAACTCCGAGAGAGCTTTGACGGCGTATCGTCCATTTTGCTTGGCAATAAAAACTGGTTTGATAGAAAAGTTAACTGGAATTGAACAAGACTGTAAACAAAGACATCATATATATAATTGGGTAAGTTCTAACAGCTTATGTACGTATAAGTTTAGTTTTATGATTGTACTAGCTTTTGCCCGCGGCTTCGCTTTCGTTTAAGAGTTTTTTTACATAAAAAACATAAAGGTTTTTTTTCTTATAATATGGGGTCCTTCAAGCGTGACGTGAAGAGATATTTATGCATGCAAATGATAAAAATCCCTTAAAAAAATCAATTAAACTAAACATCTAAGTTATACTTCTTTAGCTTAAAACATTAAATGTAATTATTACCTTTTAATTAAAAAAAGTCTGTATATCCGTATACAGAATCAAGCTAGATACCAAACAGACGTAGTATAAACTACTTAAAAAATAATAATAAATAAGTAATAATATAAAAACAATATAAAAACAATTTAGGCAGTTAACCTCAAGTCTATTAACCTACATAAAAAAGTTTATAATATTTTAAAAAAAATCATTCACCACCATATTGGTATAATTTAAAACGTTACACAGATGCAAGTGTATATCTATGTAAGAACACTTTTTTATCTCCACTGAAATAACACACGTCTAATAGATTTATATATATTTGATAATTACCTTGAATATAGTTATCAGTTTTTACGAAAACTTAACATATAATTCAATCCCATCAAAACCAATCAACTTCATGGTGTCGATTAAAAATTCACTCTAATCGTTTTACACGATGTATGTGTATACATATAATATACATATAATTATTTTCTATGTGTCGGTGGTTGCGTGGCACGCTACTTATTTACGTAAACGTTAATAAAAAGATTTTGCGTTTAATTACGATTTTAATGCATTTAACAATTATATGAGTGCGCGCGAATCGAATGTAGTTTTGCGAGTGTGAAGTTCGTCCGGATGCAACTTCAGAGCGGTTGACGTTTCGTTCCGAAAGATTCAACAAATATTTAAATTTGTTATGGATTTTCCTTGATAATATGGTACGTAACTCTCTCTTTTTCTATCTTCACTAACTTATAATCTCTCTCTCAACTTTCGTTCGCCCCGCGCGATCACACTTTTCGTAACGCTCTCATCACGCATTCACCAGCTTACTCCCCAAGTCAAGCGTGCGTAAAGAAGTTTTACTTCAAAAAAACTCCGATACAATAAAATATTTCAAATGAACATAGCCGTTTACAGCACATTTGAATACATCGTGGGAAATTATAGACGAAAGCCTATCCGACCGTAATTACGGCGATGCAAATGCGATAGTTCCAGGAAATGCATAGTTTCCCCGCAAAACAGCAATCGCGGCTTTAGCTTTCTGCATGCTATTATTGGCAAAGGTTCAAATGCGTTGCGCCAATGTATACAACGATTGTGCTCGTGAAAATCTAGCCCTATTGTATACAGTCGAAAATAATATCAACAAAACCCAACTGTATTTACTACATGTAGTAACATTATTAGGTTATACAAAATAATACGGATTTGATGTCACTGTTTCTCTTTACGTATACTGATTTATGACGTCATATTTTGGATTACGAGAACTAATAAGGTAATGTACAATATTACATAACAAAAACTGCTATTTGTTACGTAATTAACGTAATTTTGTTATCTTACTAATATTATAAAGCTGAAGAGTTTGTATACTTGAACGCACTTATCTCGAGAACTATTGGTCTGATTTGAAAAATGTTTTCAGTGTTTAATAGCTAATTATCGAGGCTATAGGCTATATATATCATCACGCTTAGAACAATAGGAGCGGAGCACCAATAAAGAATGTTTGAAAATAGTTTTTTATTTTCCTTTTGTGAGCTTCCGCTGCGTATTAGCGTTAGGCCAAAGTATCTATACCACGCGAAGTTGCGGGCAGAAGCTGGTTTTAATATAAAATGGCAATATTAAATTGAAGAAGTATAGTATTAACCAAAGTAGGTTCGAATCCTTGGGAATGGACCGGAGTTTTCGGTGAAGGAATACATCGTGATTCAGCCACAGCATGATGGTGAGGCTTCTAGGCCCGCCTAGCTAGGTAAGCGCCTATAGGTGTGTTCCAGCAGCAATACTTGAGATTCAACTCTCCAGGTTTAGCGTACTTACCATCTTAGACATCGTTATCTAACATTACAAAATTATCAATTTATATTTTTACGATTCTTGGTTGTTCTATTGGGTTTTTTCTTAATTTAACCCACCCCAATATTGAGGCGAATAAACAAATAAAACGTTATTAAAATTCTTTTACGAGTCTAACGCGCAGAAATTAGTTTTATATACGTATATAGATTAATATAAACATACTAGCGGGCCCGGTGGACGTTGTCCTGCCCTGGTGATAAAAAACCTTGACAAATTATATACCTAAACCTTCTTCATAAATCACTTTATCTACTTATGAAAAGCGCATGAAAATTCGTTCAGTAGTTTTTGAGTTTATGGCCAACAAACAGACAGACCTGGCAGAGGACTTTGCTTTATAATAAATATATAATGATTATTAGCAAAAGCAATAAATAATCTTATTTATGTCATATTTTCTAATGCACTTTACTTAGCAATAATAAAACGTTTGACTAAATGACATTTGTAATGGCCGCCATATTGCTTAATAGAATTGAGTGGTTACAACCACCGAAAACCAGTTTTACGATCCGAATCGTACTCATAAACGCGAATATTAATATAAAATATATCAATACATACATAGCTGTTTATGACTACTTTCATTACAGCAGTTCACGTCTCATTTCGCCGCAGAAATAAGGTACGTTAGTGCCACTTAGTTTTATTGTTATAGCAAATACTTCAACTAATATGGCGTCGACGTCTATTGTCTATGCAGTTTTATGTTCATTTGTTGTCTTTTCACTTTCGACTGATTGAGTAGTTCAATTTTCTTTTTTAAGCCCTCCAGTCTCTAGAACCGTATCGGTGTTAGTACAAAAAAGTTAAATACGTATTGAACCCTGGCTTTAAAAAGGTCTCGTATTAAATGAACCGCGGTCGCTGAATGTTCGCCATTTTGCTCTTTTGTCTCGCTTTGGTTACGTTAGGTTAGACTTGCGAAAAAGGATAACGCGAACTTGCCTCGGGCGAGCGCGGTGCATTTATTACGAAACCTTTTTAAACCAAGTATTTAATACGTATTTAACTTTTTTGTAATAACACGATATCAGTTTAAGCTCCATATAAACAAATGTACACCTTATGGGGCACTGGTCACAAGACGGTTAGGAAGCATAAGTTCTCAAAAATTCCTGAATTTATTTAAAAACTTGAAAAATGTGAATAATAACAAATTATGTAATGAAGAATTACATTTTTTTTTCTAAAATCTATTATTAAATTATGTATTCCTTTCTAAGATTTTTTTTTTACTAATGCAATTTGCAATGTATCTATTGGTTTATTCTTTTATCTACAGAAAATAAACGTATCATCCGGCATTGTGAGATTTAATCTTATTTGGGGAGCCGAGGAGTTACTTGTTTATATAATTTTTTATTTGCGCGCTTCTCGCATGTTTTTAAATGTCATTATAAGTTTAATAAGGTCTTGTATGAATTGGAATTTGCAGTAGCGGGAAATAACATACTTGAACTATTCGAATTTCTTAAACTCTCGAACTACTCAATCATGTGAAAACTACTAAACGTATCGAAATGTATGGATCATTTGTTGCGAAGTTTTTCATAGACAGTTTTAGAATTATTTACTTTTTGGATACAATTTTTTATTTGATTTTTTTTATTGAGCCGTCACGGGACGACTGGCAGATGTGAAACATCGAAATTGTTTTGTATAAGTTACATGCCTAAAATAACAGATTACGACAGGAATCGGCTATTGCATAATGAAAAGAAAACATTACAAATTTTTTCCATAAAACAATGACTTTTTATTTATTTTACATAAATATCCATTTATGTTAAATACAAAATACAAAAATTCAACTAGCTGCAGGCGCGGTGTGTTTGGCGGCATTTATCAAAAGGCGCTAGGTCGTCGGCGCGTCCCGCGTAACACTAGTATAACGGGTGGCTAACAAAACAATTTGAATCTTATGCTTATACAGATACGGTTGCAAATGTTTTTGAGTATTTCGTTAATAGTGCAAAGTTTCTGTTTTACGTCGCCACGTCGCGCCAATCCAAAATCAGGTTTAGCCCCACCTATAGATGTTTCACATCGAAAACAAATGAATATTTCTCGTTTCGTGTTACATACAGACATGTCCATAGAATAACATTCCTTTTCCTAGGTTCGTTCCCTCGGCGTGGAGCCCTTGAGTACGCTGCTCGCGCGATACAGTGACACAAAATCTTACATCACTGCGACAACATTACTCATATCACCTCCACACACGTGCACGCATACACGCTTACACATGCATGTGGAAGGGTTTTATTTTTTTCTCTTATCAAACTAAAATAGTTAGTAGAAATAGTTTAGAATATTATCCGATACGAAATATATATAAGGGTTGGTGAGGTATGTATGCTTGGTACACATATGTGTTTCAACAACTCACATTCGTTAGCTCAGATAGGTCGCGAATTGCATGTATCAGGCAACAGCCAAAGCCGAGGTGTGCCGCGCACCCTTGAGCTAGTTGTCAAAATAAAATCGGCTGAGTGTCTTAAGCGCTCGCCTTAGTAGTTCGGTGAAGCTGTTAAGACCTTGCTTGGTCAATAGCGTAGACAGTTCGAAAAAAAAAACATTCATTTTAATTAATATATGTATATAGCTAACAACAGTAATTAAGTTAGTAATATAGAAAGTTTCTCAAGCTATCGTAGCTCTAAATCGATAAAAGTTAATTTCAAGGCAAACTTAGTTTAGCTTAAAAGTAAATAAACGTTCCCAATACCCATTAAACTAAATTTTAGAGTGGGCTTAAACTAAATTTCTTTCAATTCAATAACTGTATATCAGATTTTATGGTTTGAGATATAATTTATTTACGTTACTTGTTTTACATCAAGAAAAGGAATGTTTATTCATTCCCTTAAAAGTGGTTTGCATATGAATTTTAAGTATTTCTTATTCGTTATCATAACTTTTCTCACATAATGTAAAATAACACAATCGATAGATAACAGCGCACTATTAGCAGATAGAACATTGAGAATTCTTTTTTTTTATATCATAGTAGGCAAACGAACAGGTTGGTCACCTGATAGTAAGTGATCATTGCCGTCCACAGACACTTGCAACACCAGAAGCATCGTATATGCGTTGCTACCCTGTATTTGTGGGAGAGAGGTGGGTTATCCGGCGCTCGGACTGACCGAACGAAACGCAACAATGCAAGCACTGTGATTTCACGTCGGATTTCTATGAGAGGGTGGTACTACCCCGGACGAGCCGACCCATTCATGCTGAATCCAGTAATAGCTTCAGCGTGGCTCTACCACCTCAACAATTAATGGAAGACGCTGAGTTGTCTAATTTAGTAGTCCATCGTCCTTTTGTACTTTACAAATGTATTAATTACTAACGGGCCTGGCGGACGTTGCCTCACCCTGTTAATAAAAAAATCAGATCACAGCGTCACCTACCAGGTTTGTTTTGTTATATCTCAAAGAGATTATGCAGCGTTTTTGATAAAAATTCCCATCGCGCTTGACTTTTTCCGACATTTCTAGCAATTATCGTTATGTTTCAACCAATTTACAGCAAACCTTGACAAATAATATACCTGAACTTTCCTCACGAATCGCTTTATCTACTGGTAAAAACTGCATGAAAATCCGTGCAGTAGTTTTTGAGTCTACCGCGAACAGACAGACAGACGTAGCAAAGACTTTGTTTTATAATTAATATGTAGGTAGTGATTTCGTTCTAATTGTGTTTTTTTCTGCTATATCTTGTCAGTTGGAAAAATCATTGACTTTTCTTTGACTCTAAGTAGTTCATATTACACAAGACGAATCTATAATCGTTATTATTAAAATGATACATTCTAAAAAAGTGTGCGTGTACTTATGTATACGCGTTAGAAGTTATACTTCTTTGGCGTAACAAGATAAAAATCTTTTCAAAACTGTTATCTTTCGCCTTATTCTACGTTTGTAGAAAAAACGACACTAACAATAGAATAAAGGTATTTAATACATTGAAGGTTTAATACAAAGAAATACAAAGAAACAATATATTGACTATAGCTAACTTCAGGGTGTTGGTTTTTCGTGACGGTGTGCGCGCGCTTCGTAAAAATCTACTGTCATAATTTTTATCTAACGCGCTAAAAGAAGTATAACTTCAATAGTACAGTATTTTAACCGATTTAATTAACGTATTTGTCGAAGGAATTAATGTTATTAGGAGAATACATATAAAAATAGTAAGCACATTATTGAGGAACTCTTCAAAGTAGGTCATTTGAGTACGTCGTGTCACGTTTCGTAATTACAAGTACCTTTAATGTAAGGTAGCCCTGTAAGAACACGGAAGAAGACTGTTTTAAAAATAAACCCTGAAGTGCAAGGACACCTGATGAGAGATTTAAATGGAAAGTTAATGTTGAAATTAGAAATTTTTTTTTGACAACTATTGATCTCCTTCTTTTTCTGATGTCGTTAATTTTATTACTCTTGTTAAATATGGTTTAAAAGGTGAGCAACTTTTGTTATTATTTCATTTGACTACTTGCTGTGGCTCAGTTATTCATCACTTAACGAACTAACACGCAGTGGAAGCTCTCAAAAGAAAAAAACTATTTTGAAACATTCTTCATTGGTGCTCCGCTCCTATATGTCTTAGCGTGATGTTATAGCGTATAGTCTTCCTCGATAAATAAGGTCTCTAACACTGAAAGAAGTTTTCAAATCTGACCAGTAGTTCCTGAGATTACGCCCTACAACCTCACAAATTCACAAACTTTACGTCTTTTGTAATATTAGTATAGATTAAATATTATACGTTGGCTACGTTACGTTACTTTATATTAATTAAATGTATTACATATGTTTCATTGAGAAGATTTCCTTTATGGCGGCTTCATTCTTATCATTTATTGGCATTTTTAAATGGTAATCCACAACGTCCCGCAATGGAGCGTCCAGTTAGAGATTTCAAAATTAGTATTTATTATAACTTCGTTGGGCGGTAAACATTTTTGTGACTTAAATATAAAAGATAAACATATACTGTTGGTGATTTTTTTGTAGGCATTATGAAGCTGTACAATTTTTCTCTAGAACTCAATCATATATCTCTCATCGTTAAGGCAGCGTTCGTAAGAAACGTTTTCGTTCAACCGTTTTTTCTCCAACTTTGCAAATCCGACTACAATAAAAAAGTCATTTCATTATTTGGATTAATATACAGCCTATGACATCGCAAATAACGTGGCTTTCTATTGGTAAAAGAATTTTCGGTTTAGTAGTTCCTGAGATTACCCCCTACAATATCATAAGTTCACAAACTCGCAAACTTTACCTCTTTATAATATTAGTATAGGTTACTATAAATACCGAAATGCATATTTGAAGGTCTATACAAAATGAAACTTAAACGATCTAAATAAGGAAAATTATTGCTTTAATAACTGGTAGTTAAAGCCATTGATACAAGTTAATCCCTCCGGTGAAGCTGTGAAGACCCTGCAGGGTCAATAGCGTAGTCAGTTCGAGAAAAAAAAAAGAAACAAGTTAATCCCTATATATATTTTCGAATTCTCACTGTACTGGAATAGTCTTAAAAGGTATTACATAACTTGGCGAAACTGATTACTTGTCTACTGTTTTAATAAGTCTCCT
Organism: Antheraea pernyi; assembly: GCA_015888305.1. Classification (NCBI taxonomy): domain Eukaryota; kingdom Metazoa; phylum Arthropoda; class Insecta; order Lepidoptera; family Saturniidae; genus Antheraea; species Antheraea pernyi. The sequence goes on along the minus strand of MU158773.1, from coordinate 2,268,044 downwards.
ATAAACGAATGCTAAATCAAAGGCTAGAGTTTTAAAAGTTGCTGTTTTTATTTTCTCTTTGTCGTAAAATATTATTTTCGTTCCTTTGTTGCAACCTGACTGGTGCTCAGAGATGGTACGATTGAAATATTCAGTTTAACGAAGGAAATTTTTATTGCATATTACTTTTATACTGGTAGTTCTACCGGGATTGTTAACTTGAGTTTGTTGAGATTTCTTATTTTATAATTGCTGAGGCTTTGTTAAAATAACAAATTAAAAAACTTAGGTAATAACATTTTAAAAACTAACATACAGATAACGAATCATTATAAAAAGAATGATATTTTCATAACATAATTGAGAAGTGAGAAACGATTTCTGTAAATCTACCGCTGGACGGGAAGAAATAGAGATTTAAAAATGGATAATTTCTATGAAATCGTTCATGGGACACCACTTCAGTCATATGGCTTCTATACGTATAATATGAATGTAAATTTAACCCACCCGTAAAGTTTAAAGCATATCTTCGAGTAATATTTAATCTCTGTTTCAATAAAATCGGTTAGGTCTATCAAAAGTTATTGTAACTTTAATAACGACGCGACTTAAGTACCAGAGAAAAGTAGATAAGGAAATGGACTTAAGACATTCAGATGATTTTATTGCTTACTGTTTTTAGGTAAGGTTCCACACGGACGTATTTGCGGGCACTGTTGGTAGTTATTAAGAAATAATGAAGATTGTGTAAATAATTATTGATGTTTAGATAATATGCAAAACGGGATCGTAATCCAGCAGTTTAGGTTGCATTTGAAATAAGTTTTATAAGTTCTTCATACATTTATTTTATTTATTTATTTATTATTACAAAGGTGAAGGGAAGACGAAGAGAAAGGGAACACTACATTACACTACACTCAAAGGGAAGGTGTATAAAACTATTATAAGACCAGAAATGTTGTACGCATCTGAGTTCTGGGCGACGAGAGAGACGGATGAGAAAAAACTACATGTGGCAGAGATGCGAATGTTAAGGTGGATGTGTGGTGTAACTAGAATGGATAAGATTAGGAATGAATATATCAGAGGAAGTTTGAAGGTAGCACCAGTAACAGAAAAGTTAAGGAGTAATAGGTTAACATGGTATGGGCATGTTATGAGGAGAGATGAAGACTATGTAATTAAAAAAGCTTTGAGTATGACGGTTGATGGATATAAGAGTAGAGAGGAAGACCGAAAAAAGCATGGATGAATTGTGTGAAAAATGATATGTGTGTAAAAGGTGTGATGACTGAGATAACATATGATAGGCGAGCGTGGAAAAGTAAAACATGTTGTGCCGACCCTACTTAAGTGGGATAAGGGTAAGAGGACGATGAAGATGACGATTTATTTATTATTATAACAGAGTTTTAATATATTTTATAATTATATCCAATTACAACAATATTAAATGAAAACTAACATATTACAGTCCCCGTCAATCTCCTTGAACGCTCTGCATACAGCCGCAAAAGTTCGGAGTAACGCATAAAATATTCAGCAGCTCAACACCAAGCAAAGCTTAAATAATCTTACAGGAATCTAATATTAGCAATTAATTATCCTTAAGTGCCCTCGATACATGCATCCATAGATGCAGGGCGGTCAAAATGCTTGGCGCAAACTGTACATTATGTCTTAATAATAAGTAGCAAAATAATTGTTACAAAACAGAGAAAAAACTAGGTTTTGCTATTTCTTCTATCTCTTTGAAAATGAAAAATCCTCTTTTGTACCTTTGACAACATGCTTGCTAAATATAACGATGATCCAAGTAATTAAGGCATACAATCGTAACAAACAAACAAACTCACTTTCGCATGTATAACATCAGTTAGTATTCGAAACTAACATTTGCGAGTAATTTCATCTCAGTGGAACAATGCTAGCATAAAAGAAATTGCCACACAAGGGCACTGTTATTACACCGTATAAAATAACTCACGAAGATGTATTCTAACTGAATCGTCCATATTAAGCAGAGTTAAAACTGGCCTCGGCTATCAGTGTCCATTATTTTGGGCATGCGTTAAACCCTCCAAAGGGCGGCCGAACGAAACCGCTGCGTTGCGAATACCTTGCTCAAAAAATAATGAGGGACCGGACCCCACTTGAGAAAACTGCGACCAACGTAACACGGTTAAGAGTAAAATGTATACGTGCTCGGGACATTTTAAAGGATAATATCTTGGACGGGTTTTGCGTGGAACGCTTTGATGGTCACTAGATTCTCGCTCTAAAAGTGTTTTTGTACATTTTACCACGTTTTGATGTTCGTCGTCGGGTTCCCGTGCGGTCAAGTCTCTATTTAAATAAATGGATATTGGATAAAAAATGGCTTAAAACTGGAATTATTTCTCTTGACTTGTTCAATAAATGAAGGTACGGTTACCCTTTAGGTACCTATTTTAGATACAAGTAAAATATGGTATTTACACTTCATAGGTTTTAGTCTTCGATCAACAATAACTAGATAAAGGGTCACGTACAAAATCGAAGCTAAAAGCTGTCCGCGTAAATATATACTTATGTGTAGCTATTTGTTTACTAAGAAAGTAAGAAAAAAAGTTTTAAAACAGTTTTAAGTTCAACCATGACATCTTGTAATAAAGTCACAAATGTTCAAAATATTATCTAATACTTACGATAAAACAAGCAAAGCAATAAAAAACAAACAACATTTAGTGTGAATTCAACCTTAACACGCAATTAATAAAATACTTTTCCCCGTTATTGTGCGTGGTTGAAAAGCCTTACAGGTATAAAATCGGTAATTTTGTTCAAAATTTGATATTATTTGTTAGTTTAAAGCTTAAAATATAACTTATTCAACATGTATTTAGCGAAAGTAAGATACTCCGGCCGTTAAATTGCGTTTTCGGGTATTATTTTTGCATCTTTTGAATACATTGCGGCATGTGAATCGTGCTTACATTGGCTGTGTTTCAAACGAACTAAACAAAATAAAAGCTCACATTTCAAGTGAGCTGTAATTTACCGAGAGGTATTTTTGCGCCGACCCGTTAGTTATTGTTGATCGAAGGTTTTAGTGATCATAGATGGTAAACACGCTAAACCTACAACGAACTGGTTTTCAAGTGCAGCTATCGGAATGCATCTACTGGTATTTGTTGATAGTTTTATACTTGCAGATGATAGTTAAGAGGATTTATAAAAATACCTACCACTATGCTATGATTTCATCATGTTTTCTTTCACCAAATGGAACTCCTCCCAAACGGTTGGACCGATTTTTATGAAAATTTTGTCTGCGTGTTCCAGTGGATCCGGGAATGGTTTAGATTCACAAGTGGAGCTGGTAGGTGGCACTGCGATTGAATTTTATTATTTTTGATCTGACCAAGACCCTTAAATCATTTCGAGACACAACTCGTCGTGTGACAAACTGCTATATCCTATAGCAAATGTTCGGTCTTGTCTAAAATAATTTTAATAAGTCCCATTTATAACAAATTAACTGTGAGGTTATATTGTGAAACCATTTTATTGTGTGTCCATAAAAACAGACAAACAGACATTTCTAAAAATGATTGAAATGTATTTTATTATTTATTCCTAGACACGTGCAACTTTTTTTTAAGTGAAACTTCTAATGCGACTTCCAACAAGGTTGCGTTAAACGTTTAACGCTACCATGGAGGGGGTATGAAAGCACTGTTGCGTTAAACGTTCAACACTCCTGGTGAATAGAATGAGACAGAGCGAGAAAAATAGTCAAACATTTCGCATATCAATTTAGATATCATAATCCCATTGTAATTATAATAGATTTGGATATTTCTCCACTCGAAAATGATAATTAAAAGATGCGATCAATTATGAATTGTAAGCAATGTTAATAAAGTTTGTCTTAAAGAAACAATATGGTTTTAGTAAAAATCAATTTCTACCCCTTCCTATTTTCATTTGGAAATAAGTTTCAGTTTTTCCGCGTGGAGGGACTTCACGCACAATTATTTTTTTTCACAAAAATCTAAAAAGTAGATACACTTTAGATCTACATTCTCATTATATATATAGATATTAAAATACATTTTCTTTCTTTATTTTTACACTTGACTGTGCTATGTTTATCTCCTTTTCACTACAGAACAATATGCGCTGATATATGAAGCGACTGATTCACAAAAGCACCCGTCTTATCGTAAAGAAAGAAGCTATCAAATTCTTATGTTACTATAAAATTGTATCTTCTTTCGTCCAGTGTATTCTCTCTAGTCACGAAAAATACAGCGAGTTTAATATAATTCTGAATTTAAATGTGTTATAATATCTTTAATTGCTTCTAATTATAATATACAATAAAATATGATAACAACATTTCTCTTTATATCATAGGAGGCAAATGGACAGTTGGGTCACCTGATGTTAAGTGATCACCACCGTCCACAGACACCTAGGGAGTCACAAGCACGTCGCCAACCTTGGGGAAGAGGGGGAGTAAGGAATGGGAGAGGGGAGGGGGGGAGGTGGGTCTCCGGCGCTCTCACTGACCGAACGAAACGCAACAATGTAAGCACTGTTACTTCACGTAGGTTTTCTGTGAGAGGCTGTTACTACCCTGGTCGAGCCGACCCATTCATGCTGAAACCAGTAATAATAGCTCCAGCGTGGCTCTACCACCCACAAAACACTACTATGTAATACGTATACGTAATATGTACTAATAATGTAATGTTTTAGCGTAAGTAGATTTAAGGTGTCGTTCTTGAATCTCTTCGGGATTAGACGTCTTATTGATAGTACGGTTCAGGTTTAGTTAGCTCCCTGAAATAGAACCTTTTCGATATATACGTCACATATAAATATTGCAAATACATTCGCATCGTGGGAAAAATAACAGTGATTCATACCGTATGGTAAATTGCAATATTGTATTGATTATGTCCTTCTTTCAAATTACTACTAGACTCCTTCCTAAGATATCGGGCTCTTCAATTCGGTTGAGTGCCTTAAGCGCTCGCCTTAGTAGTCCGGTGAAGCTGTGAAGACCTTGCCATGTCAATAGCGTAGTCAGTTCGAGAAAAAAAAAATCAAGCTCTTCAAACTTCAAAATCGGTTGCGAAAGAATAAAATTGTGTCATCTATAATTATTTTTTTATTACTATCGGTATTGTCTATAACTTATTAATAGTATTTATTTCTTGTATGTACAATTTTACACAGTGTATATACTGTATGTAAATGAACACCACAATAACCACAAGGTGTTTTAACAACATCTTTGAGATCAATTGAATATAAACATACCACAAAGAGACACAGATCTGTGTACAGTCAGAAATACAGATCTATTAATGTAGATACGGATTGTTTGCTAAATATCTCATGCAATTAAGTAATTGCTAATAATTTGCTAGTAATGCGTACAACTGCCAGTAAAATTTTCGTTTTAGTAGCAAATAGTAGCAATTAGCGTTTTGTAGTAGCGATTACGTTATTAGAAATGCGTTGCTCCCAACACAATGAGTATTAACGCTACGTGAGAATGTTATCTTATATCTGTATATAACTTATCTTACTGATATATATTAATTGTGAATAAATTGAGGTAGTTTGGGGTGTAAGGGGTGTCGAATAACATCTAAGAGTTGAGATACTCAAGCCAACCTCACCTGCACGTGGTGCACCCTGCTGAATAACGAACGAGGCAATGGCGAAAGCGGGGTGGTAGGGTTTCACAGTCTGATTGGGTCGCAACCACCGTGTATATGGCGAAAAAACCCGTCATAGTGATTCGCTTCTGCGGGTCGCGTTTCGGGATCAACCTGTGCATATCCAGCTTTTCGCATGCCGGCATGACAGCGGCGACCGGCGATGGATAATGTGTCACTCGTTGGTCGCCATTGTTTTTGGATTGTACTGTGTTTACCATCAGGCACAGCGCAGTCATTATGCCGTGCTACAATAAAATAAAATAAAAGTTGTAATCAAAATCAAAATATCCTTTATTCAATTTTGGGCCCTGAGAAGGCACTTATGAACGTCAAAGCTATCACGGTTTCGGAAAACAACCCAGTCATCGAGAAGAACCGGCAAGAAACTCGGTCTGGTTATCTTTTCATGTTATATATTTTTACAATAACTTATATATTTACATTCGTTATTAGTGGATGCACAGAGAGGAGCGTCATTTCCAGACGTCACAATCAATCACATATTGATTTACCCTATAATAGCTTTTAGATATTAAAACCCGATTGACATGGTTCTTGAACTCACTATCTGGCAAATCGGTAATGTGTTTTGGGACTTTGTTGTAACCCTAACACTGTTTGTTACCTAAAAACCTGTTTTTGGACTTAGTGAGCCTGAAGCATGGAATGACCAATTTGTTGCTGTTTCTAGTATTTAAATTATACTGGTCTTTTACCAGATCCAGCATATCTAAGTTTTTGCGGACATACATTAAATTATCAAGTAATCCAGCTCTAATCACAATATTTTAATTTGTTTTTTGTAGAGTACAGTTTTGTATAATACATGTTAATTTTAAATATACTAGTGGGCGCCCAGTGGTGCACATTTGACCATAGTTCATTGATTTTTTAAAGTTGAATGTAGAATGAAAAAGGGTAATTGGAACGTAAGAGTAAAATAATACATACAGTCGAGCATAGCAACCTCCTGCACAACCTTTTTTGAAGTCCTTTATTGCCAGATCTCAAAATGTATTTTTTATTTACATGTGTGTATATGTTGTGTAAAATTGAAGCAGTAGTGTGAGTAATGCATATTTTAATTAATTGAATGTACTTCTAATGCATTTTATATAAAATAAATAGCTTTCTGCACTTCTCCTGCATATAAACTATAATTATGCCAATTTTCACATTCATCCGTTCGCGCATTTCTCTCAAAAAGGGATACAAAGTTTGGGCTTCACGTATTAATATATCTATAGATTCTTATTTCACGCCTGTAACTATAATTAGATAGGATAGAATCTAATTATCTAAAAGTCGAACATTTATCTACAAAACCCTCTTAAGAAAAACCCCTTTATAACGCTTTTTTTTCAAATCATAAGTGTCGGCTTGTTGTAAAATAAATAGCTTATAACCTGAACATGACAAAATAATTAAGTATGCGAATTTTCGACCATAAAAACTGTGAAACTTTCAACGATGATCAGTATAATAATGATGGAGAAGTTTAATAATTTCATATGTTATACACACAAACGTACTTTTTATATATGTTTTTAAACATATATTTGTATGGCATATTACCGTCTTTATTTAAGAGAATGTTCTTCTATAGATATAATTTATTGGTATATTGGTAGGTAGTAGAGCCCATGCTGAAGCTATTACTGGTTTCAGCATGAATGGTTCGGCTCGTCTGAGGTAGTACCACCCTCTTACAGAAAATCGACGTGACTTGCATTTTTGCGTTTCGTTCGGTTAGTGAGAATGCCGAAGATCCACCTCCCCCCTAGCCCCCTCTCGGCTCCTTCCCCCCTCCTAAACACAGGCAGGTAACGCACTCTCCTGGTGTTGATAGTGTCTATGGACGGCGGTGATCACTTAACATCAGGTGACCCGCCTGTTCGTTTGTCTCCTACGAAATAATAAAAAAAAAGAAGTCGCTATGTGCATATGACTACGCGATAGAAGTGAAAACTTAGAACTAAATACATGCACAATAAATTTCATACAGATTTATCAATGTTTATATGTAAATATATAATAGTAACATTTAAATGCTCACAATATATACACTTGTAATGTTACACTGATTGTTTCCAAACATTCGTAATATAATAATAATAAAGAATAATAACGTAATTTATGCAACGGTGTGGTCCTCGTTAGACAGTATACGTAATTGATGACGATTATAGCCGAGTTTACACGATCAGTGCGTCACCGACCCGAGCGAGCGCTCAACTACGTACAAGACGTCTAAAAAAGTTTTCACTTCTAAAATATAAGTCGTTACGTTTAAAAATGAGCTAAATTTCATTTTAATCGCTCATACAACATATCACATTCTTTTAAGATTTCCAGTTTTGATACACCGAGAACTAAGTTCAAATTTTCCCGTTCATAAGGTTTTTTGCATTGACAGCCGGCAAATAAAAATGAGTGCATAATTTTGGATTATGCACTCCTTTCAAATAGTCTCGCGTCGCTTGCGTCTTTGTACAAACAAGTTTAAATCATTCCGGTAAGGTTGAATTTGGAATATCATAAGTTTATAGCATAACTATAACCACGTATGTATATTGGGGAGTTTTTGCGGCCGGTTTTGAGCGCTACTTTTATTCGAGACTGGGTTTTTATATGTCAATGGTTTTTTAATTGTTTTTTGAAGTTATACTTCATTTGGTGCGTTAGGGAAAAATGATGAGAGTAAATTTTTTCAATGCCCGCGCACACCTTCACGAAAAACCGACATCCTGAAGTTATTACGATGCGCGCGCACGCCGTCACGAAAAACTGACACCCTGAAGTTAGCTATAGTCAACTTTTCCTATTGTTAGTGTCGTTTTTTCCACAAACGTAGAGTTAGGCAAAGGATAAAATTTTTGAAAAGATTTTTATCTTGTTTACGCCATAGAAGTATAACTTGTAACACGTGTACATAAGTACACACACACTTTTTTTTATTAATTTTAGAAGAAATGTCGAAGTGTAGTAATAATTTAAGCGTGATTAATTAAGTACCTCATTTATCAATTTCAACACCTTTCAACTTCGGTATAATAAATTTCAACTAATCCCGGTTGTATCTGTCCCATCTCTTGGCACAGAATACCGTACTGTTTCGACGTTGCAGATGTGCCAAAACGTTTCGTTTTACACCTGTACTATGTACACGTGAAACGAATTGTTCTTTATATTGCTGCTTTTGAGAATCATTTTCCGTGAATATAAATGATTAGTAATCATAGAAAAATTAATCGAAACCAGTCTCAAAGTGATTCGAAAAATTTCATTTACTTTGCTGGCTCCACGGAATATCTGAAATAATTTTCCTCTATTTCGAAATAGAAGTGCATCGGTGAAACACGGACATGCTTTTATAGAAACGATGGAGAGAAATTAGCAAAAATACACCGGAAAAATGGTTTTGAATTCTTTAGACGTGTATGACTCGTTTCTATGTCGGTATTATTTATTTCTCTTTTAAAAAACTTTCAAAGAGACATTTTTAATTAGTGTTTGATAATTTGCAATTATTATTAAGGTTATTTTTGATAATATAACGTATTTTTGATAGAAAAGTTCATAAAAAAAGTGCTGCCTTAGATATCTAAAAGTTATACTTACAGCTTATGTTGTACTCGTAGTGTCCGTTTGAAGATGTCTTCCTTTTGTTTCTCTTATATTCACTCTGATATCTAGAAATATAACTCCTCTCTGAACTACCGTGGTACGATTATATGACGTCATTATTCGAACGGTTCGACAAAGTTAAAAAGGGGTTATTTACAGAACCCCATTGGTTTTGGTCCCATGGTTACATACAGTTCGCATACAGGATGTAACGGTATGTTAGCATTGTTAGCCTTAGAGTGTAAGGGGTGTCGAATAAGTTGGGTTGTAAGGGGTGTCGAATAACATCGAAGACTAGAGACATCCAAGCCAACCTCACCTGCACGTGGTGCACCCTGCTGAATAACGAACGAAGCAATGGCGAAAGCGGGGTGGTAGGGTTTTACAGCCTGACTGGGTCGCAACCACTATGTATATGGCGAAAAAGCCCGTCATAGTGATTCGCTTCTGCGGGTCGCGTTTCGGGATCAGCCTGTGCATATCCAGCTTTTCGCAGGCCGACATGACAACGGCGACCAACGATGGAGAGAGTGTCACTCGGTGTTCGCCATTGTTTTTAGATTGCATTGTGCTTACCATCAGGCACAGTGCAGTCATTTTGCCGAACTACAATAAAAAAAAGGATGACCCGACGCGATGGTCTGTAATATTTTTTTTTCAAACTTATTATGCGTCTCATTTTTTTTACTGTGGTCTTAGTTTGTTATGTAGTTGTCTTTTTATTTTTTTAAATAAACATATTAATTTGATGCTATATTGTATAATTATGGAGACATTTTGCGTAATATGGTCTAGGTTATTATGCACAATAGAATTTAGATTAAAAATAATTAGAATTCTTAAATGTCACAAGAAGTCCACCATTACGACATCATATATTAAAATCTCACCGAAAAACATTAACTCGAACAATTACAATTACCTACTCGTAATATATAATGTCAGGAATAATCTTTTATGACGGGAATCGGGTACCATGGTATGGGCATGTCATGAGGAGAGATATAGACTATGTAACTAAAAAAGCTTTGAGTATAATGTTCGATGGATATAAGAGTAGAGGAAGACCGAAATAAGTATGGATGGATTGTGTGAACAATAATATATGTGTAAAAGGTGTGAATACTGAGATGACATCTGATAGGCGAGAGTGGAAAAGGAAAACATATTGTACCGACCCTACTTAGGTGGGATAAGGGTAAGAAGATGAAGATATACAGGAATCGGGTACCAAAAAAATTTAAACGTGTTTTATCTCGTTTTGGTTCTAATAGACTAATTTTGGTTGGAGGTTTCCTGTTGATTTTCATTTAAAATTGTACCGAACATTACAATAAAGGTATAATTATATATCTTCCTAATACTTTGCGTACACTAACAAATCCCTTTTAATTTAATTTCCTCTTCCCAATTAAATAATGTAGCATATTTTCCGTTGTTTACTATGTTATTACGGAGAATTCCGAAAAAGGTCTACGTGTTTTTAATATTTTGTTGAATATCTTCCATGAAATTTATTAGATATTTTCAGAGTCAGGGTTTTAAAGGAATTGTTTACAGTAACAGCAATAAATTCGTGAACCACATAACTGTGTAATATTCCGATTACTTATTTTATAACATAACTCGATGAAAGTAGTAGGTACGAATTCTGCAATGAATTGCGAGATTGCGATTATAGAAAATATCTAAATGAAAAAATAGTATATGTGGTAAGGCTTTTTCTAATACCTGATTGGCTAGCTATAACTGTCAGCTTAAAACTTTGTTTTTTCGTAACATATTAAGATCAAAACCCTATGGTATTTCAACACATGAAAGCCAATGGTCGTTTCAGTTTTAGAGTGTCTTAAATCTTAAGTTATATCTTCATTAAAAGTCAGGTAACAGTGATACCTTAAAATCAAAATACTCTTTATTCAATTTAGGCCCTGAGAAGGCACCTATGAACGTCAAAACTCCACCGGTTCGGAAAACAACCTAGTCATCGAAAAGAACCGACAAGAAACTCGATCTGGTTTATCTTTCTATAATACATAACATAATGTAGTCCGGTGAAGCTGTTAAGACCTTGTTAGGTCAATAGCGTAGTCAGTTCGAAAAAAACATAACATAATTTTTAATTATTACAACATAATAGACATATACAGTTACATTCGTTTTTGATGGATATACAGAGCGAGGCGTCACTTCCAGACGTCACCATCGTTCACATATTGATCGACCCTGTAATAGCCTTTATGTATTAAGACCTGCTTGACATAACACTTGAATTTACTATCTTGCAAACTTAATATTAGAATCTAGCAAGCTAAAAAAATATATACGTATTAAGCAGTCTCAATTTATATATTCTTTATATAAGAACCAATTCTGTACATATTTATCTTTTGTTTGACAACCAATTTTCTTTATATTTTGTTTAGTAGCTATTGATGAGAACTAGTCTTATTAAAAAAAAGATCCGAATCAGTTCGTTGTTTTACTATCAATGAGTCTAAGGCTTTATCTATAAGTATCTACTGAGTCGTCTACTAATTATTTAGAAAAAAAAAACGAAATAATATTAAACTTAGACAATTGATGAATTATATTGTCGCATTTCGAAGTGATCACTAGTTTTGAATAATTACACCTTAATAGATGACCGTTTGACAAAATCTGTAGAACTGTTTTATTACTCAAATATTTATCGTATAAAAAATGACTAACAAAGACTCCCTGTAACGATTTTAGAGCTGGTTATAATTAAACTTAGCTGTTAAAAATGTGACGAATTTTTTAATTACGCCTTAATACGAGTGACTGAAAATACAATGAGTAAGGAACGATATCATCTTGAATTTTTTGAAAATCAGATTATAATGACGTGAAAAAGAAGAGAGCGTATTTGCGGTTTATGTCTCGTTATAAAATTGAGTTCATAATTAATGGCAGTGTAGTGTATAATGTGCATTATACTGTATATATCTAAAATTGATAAAATCACTTCTTGACCGATCAGCCTGAAGCCGCGGAGTATTTTAATATGGAAAAGGTTTCTACCTTATACATTTTATTATAACTCTCCAATAGTTGGCGATTCAGCACACCAAATTCTGTATTATAAATGAAAATTGGTGTATATAGCTATACTTATATATATAATGAAAATACAGTTATCTTGAAACTCAATTACGTAAAAACTTCTCAGAGTTTCGGCATATGACCGTTCAATGCGAAATTTTCCGTAAATGGTTATAGACTACATATTTTTTCGGAATCATCGACATTTTTTAAAACTAAAAGTTAATTTAATATACACTGAAGTGAACGGGTATCAGCTGGTATATATATAAATGCAAGAAATAATCATTAACAAGAATATAAACATATGACATATTATCAACAATTTCAACAGAACGATTTCGCATTGAAGTAACACGACCCATACAATGTGATTTAGTAATACTTGACCTGAATATTGCCTTTGAGTTATGAGTTAATTTATATGCGGATTACGGGGCTCGCGCACGGTGCGTGCAGATTAGCGGATTTCAAATGTGTTTTTGTTTTGATAACAATGTGACATGGCTTCATTGTTTTTTCATTTAATGGACAAAAAATATTATCTCTGGTAATGTGATTTAATATATATAGGTTTAAATCCTGCTGTGATGAATATGTAATTATAATTTTAAACGGGAACTTATCAATTACCTCTGTCTCTAACGATACAGGAACGTATTTTTTGGGTACTGCTGACAGTTTAGTAAGAGCATTTGGTTAGTAGTCCGAGAGGAAGAAACTAAAATGAGCCTTAACTTTCAATGGAGGATGATATTATATTGAATTTTTACCTGTGTAAGAACAGTCCTCAAAATGGAAATTTGTTTTTGAAACGAAGTTCCTTAACGTGGTTTGAGATGACTGATAGGAATCCTCGGGTAAGCAAAAAACGTTATGTCTCATACATGTTACTTTCTACCTCTTTCTTTTATGTATGAGTGTGTATGTGCGTGCGAGTATCGAAATCGAAACTAATGGAAATTTCATTAATTTATTTTGTTGTTTAATATTTATTTATATGTTTTATATTACATAAATGTTTCATATATTACTTTTTTGTATTAAATAAAACTTTCTTATTTGATTTCTTACTTTATGCTTACAGACAATGTGGTCTTAAGGCTAGAGAAGAGCCGACACAAATGTGCAGCAATCAAAATACACCTTTAGATGCCTGACGATAGAGTTGCTATAACTGGAGTGTGCTAGCTGGATAGGTATTTTTTTCAACCTGACCATCCGCTATTGACTTGACGGGTCGTTAAGGAGCGCTTAAGATACTCCATCAAGTATTTATCAAGATGTTTTAGTAACAGTTCTTCCTTAGATTAGCATATGCATTCGACAGATTCCGTCGTTAACTTTGTTATGGTTTCGGTAAAAGGTTTAATAAGCCGAAGTCGCTCATCCGATCGCTCTGTTTATGACTAAAGACCCATATCCTAATAAAAGAGGATACGTAGGACCGATTCAGATTTACATTTCAACTCGCACTATCCTTACCTAAATATTGTTCTGTGTAATTGATTTGCGTTGATCCAAATTGGGTGGAGATTTCATGGTTGTTCGTGAAATTGTATAATTATCTATGAGCAAGTGTTTATTTCTCTTCGTTTTGTATTAACAGTCTTTTGTTTACTCTCATTTGAAACCATAATACTACTTCTTCGCTGTTTCAAAAGCTTCATATTCATATTCGTAAAATATTAATTATGTTTCCAATAATTTTATCGCTATTAATGATTTGATGAAATATAAAATCCAATCATCTTAATGCATAGTTTTGCTTGCCAACGCTGACGAATAAACCAGAGTTTTCAATTCCGCAAAACCATTAGCTTATAGCTTGATATTTTTTTTAAAGGCTTTTGGTTATTAGCAAATTAAATGTAGTTCTATAATCTGAATAGAGGTCATTAAAATCGCACCGCAATTATATCGTCTTATCCTTGTTAATTAGTATTTACAGGATTATTTTCGGTCAATGTATACTGGTGGATGTAATAAGGTTTATTTTTGTAAGTGTAGGTTAAAATAAAAGAACGTGATGTGCATTGCAAGATGTATTGACGACTGAATATAATGACAACGACATAAATATACTTTTCTTTTTGGTTTTAGCCAGATATAAATTATGAGACAATAGAGATTCCATACCGCCCACCAAAAGGACGCTAGGCCTTTTAAAAATACAATAGTTCACCAGTAAGAAAAAACTAAATTCAAATCTAATAATTAGCATTTTCAACTTGTTTACAGTAATAACATATAACAATAAACTAACGTATTATAATAAAATTATAGGTGAACTAAAATTTACTAAGTACATAATTTAATATTCACTCCACATGTAAAACGGTGTAACTTGAAATGCATATCTTAATACGAATTATTAATATTAATATTGAACATTTACATTACAAAAATCTGGCAAACAAATATTGGGAAACATTATCATTTCAATATTTGACTAAATCTTAAACATTTTGAACACAAAAAAAGATAAATGAAAGTGTAACTTAAACACATATTATTCTTATAGCTTATTTTGAGTCAACAGGTAGTTCACATAGTTTAGAGATTGCTCTTCTTGTCACTGTATCACCGCTTTTAACACTATATACTCGTGTTAAACCATCTGATCCTGGGTGTTCGAGGATTCGACCGAGCGACAATTTTCCGGGTGGCAAGTTATCGGTTTTTATCAATACTACATCTCCGATCTCAAATTCTTTCTCTTTCTTTAACCATTTAGAACGCTGTTGGAGCCTCGAAAGATATTCATGTTGCCATCGTCGCCAAAAGTCGTTTAACATTTTTTGTGA
>MU158773.1:2238090-2252003 GCA_015888305.1 Antheraea pernyi | reverse complement strand
TCTTTCGGTATTTCTTCTAGATGACCCTGTTCCTTGTAATCATTAGTAACTTTTATGTATTCTTGTTTTAGATATGGTGCTCTTCGAAACTTCCGTTCTAACTGCAGAAATCTTCTTGTAGCTATTTCTTTTGTATTTCCTTCTGGAGCTTGTGGACTGTATGTATTAAAAGGTAAGTGTACAATGTATCGCCCTTCTTCATTTCTGCTTGTAGTTTTTTCATAGATGTTTTCACATACCTTTTCTTCCTTTGTTAGTAATCTCTTATTGTCAGGTTCCAGTTCCCAGATCTCATCAACATCGACTTCGCTATGCATCACCCGGTAAGTAGCTTCTGCTGAGTTTTCTTTCAAATCTCCGAAAATAATCCATCCTAGGTGGGTGTTTTGTGCACACGGTGTATCTGGTGGACCTTTAATCAATCCTTGTTGCAAAATTGCAGAATATTGTCTTACTCCTAATAGTAAATCTACTGAACCTGCTTTAAGGTAATTTGGATCAGCGAGATTCAGTCCTTTGATATGTGGCCATTGCTGTGCTAGGATTGTTTTTGCAGGCATCTCATTGGTAAGTTGTTTTGATATCACGTAGGCTTGTATTGGTAAACTGAAGTTTTGGTCCCACTGTGATCTGATTTGTAGCTGTACTGAGTGTCTAATCTTTGTTTTCATGCATGCTAATCCTGAGGCACTTCCCTTGACTGACTGTCGCTTTAGTTTCAATATTTGAGTCGCCTTCTCGCTTATAAAAGCAGCTTCGGAACCTGGATCTACTAGCGCGCGAAGTTGAGTGATATAACCTTGTTCACTTCTTGCCTCCACTATCGCTGTCGCTAGTAGTGCTTTATTCTGCCTAGTTGTAAAATGTGACGCAATCATTGTGTTAACTTGCACTTCCATCTCGTCGACTACATGATGGGAAGCTAGTGGTTGTATTTGGGAATCTCTTGTTGAATCCACTAGTTCTGTATTCTTAGTCTCATGCAGAAGCGAATGATGACGTCTTCGACATATTCGACAGGACACTGGTATCTTGCAACGCGCTACTGAGTGTCCTTGGGCTAGGCAGTTGAAACATAAATGTTTATTCTTGACGTACTCCCTTCTCTCCTTACGTTCCATCTTATTGAATTTCTTGCAATGACATAATGTATGATCTTTGTTACACATGGTACATGTATTCTGTTTAACAGGTGTAGCAACATGAAATGTACGTTCTTTGATTTGTCTCGATTGTGAAACATTCGTTGTTACCAGTTCTAATGTTTTAAATTTAGACTCCATGAATTTTTTAAACTGTTTCCACGTCGGTAATTCTTCATTTTCTTCTTGTGTATGATCACTCACATATTGTTCCCATTCCTTATGTGACTCTGAATCCAATTTTTGTACAAGAAGGTGTATAATAATCAAATCCCATGAATCAGTTGATACTTTCAAATTTTCTAAATTATTTAAACATTCTACTGTTGTGTCAATCAGAGATTTTATTTGTACAGCTGATTGAGTAGTTAATTTCTTCTGGTTGAACAATCTCTTCATTATGTTGTTAATAATTAAACGTTTGTTACCATACCTGGTGCTTAGTATATCCCATGCCACCTTATAATTACTGGCAGTAACTTGTATATGTTTCAGTAGAACTTCTGCTTCTCCAGTCACACTAGTCTTCAAATAATGAAATTTCTGAACATCACTCAAGGCAGAATTTTCGTGTACAAGTGAAGTGAACAGATCTTTGAACGCAGGCCACCCTTCATAACTGCTGGTAAAAGTAGGAATTTGAATCTTCGGTAAATGCACAACTCCGCTATGAGTGTTGGTTTCAACGTAGGTGGCATCAGAACCGTGTGATTTATTTGTACTAAGACCTTCAAGCAAATCCTTTAGGTCACCTTGTAACACGTTGTACAAATCCTCATAGACATAAAATTCTTTTGCGCTTTGGGCGTTAATTTTACTAATTCATCGTGTGATCTTTTAAAAGCTTTCCAGTATTCATTTATAGTAACAATTCGTGCCTCGATATATCCTTTTGTTAAACGTACCTTGGGAGTTTTCTTCAAATTTGATTCTGTTTTAAGCAACATTTCGGCGTGGTCTTCCAAAGTCAAAAGTACATTCTGTTGTTCCGTTGTAGTAGCCATGGTAATGGTAACGTAGTAACTTCAATCAGACTGCTTTTATTTATGTTTTATTCACTGAATTTCTTTTAATAGTATATAATGAAAAAATATGACAGCTCGGCGTGTTGCTCGTTCAATAATTATTTCCTTTTTATCCGGTTCGTTTGGACCATATGGTGGATGTAATAAGGTTTATTTTTGTAAGTGTAGGTTAAAATAAAAGAACGTGATGTGCATTGCAAGATGTATTGACGACTGAATATAATGACAACGACATAAATATACTTTTCTTTTTGGTTTTAGCCAGATATAAATTATGAGACAATAGAGATTCCATATACTAAATTTGGTTTTCCTCTAGTCTTTTACAGCGTCTCATGCTTCTAAGTTGATATCAAGGTCGTATATAACAGTTAGTACATACACATAGCTATTTGGTAATAGGTAATTTGCGGTTAATATCCTTATCAGGACTAAAAATGCCCTTCTTCAATGAATAAATTACAATGTTTTTCGATGAATTTCAATTCTTTGTTCCAGCTGATATCCAGCTCTTCTGTCTAGCGACTTCAAGTTGATAATCTGTCGCCCAATATATGTAGGTGTGTTCCAACAGCTACACTTACAACATCGTCCACCTCAAAGTTTAGCGTATTTAACATCAGATAATATTATAGTAAAACGTTATCATTACATAATACAAACCAAAGTCACCTACCACGTCTGTCTGTCTGTTCGCGATAAACTCAAAAACTACTGAACGGATTCTCATATGGTCTTCACCAGTTGATAGAATGATTCAAGAGGAAGGGTTAGGTATATAAGTTCTTCAAGTTCTTTTTATTATTAGGGCGGGATAACGTTCGACGAGCCCGTTAGTATTTTATAAAGAATAAAAAATGTAACAAATCATGGCAGAAAGGAAACTATCGTTCGCTATTACTACACCGGACTCTCATAGTGAGTAAATCTTAGAGAGACGTAAACGGATAACAGATCTTTGCTCGCTGTTACAAATACCGGTTTTTGTTACTAATTCGGCAAAATGACTGCACAATACCTGATAAGAAGTATAATAAGTATCTTACTGATAAGAAGTATCGTATTGAGCAGTCATTTTCCGAACTAGTATAAAAAAAAATCAGTTTTTCGAAATTCAATCGTGCACAGTATTCAAAACTATGTTACGCAAATGCTTCCATAATTACAGCGTTTACAATCAAATACCCTACGTTTATAATTAACCCTAAAGTCGAGTGTACCTAGTTCCGCGTACCCTTGGCTCCTACATCCTTGTCTACCTTCTTATTACGAGTAAACAGTGAATCAAGCGATGTGCTTGAAGTCATACACTAGTTAGGACGTGATGTACAGTCATCCCTGGCTACGAAAGCGACTTCAGATTATGACTTTGAGGCGTGATATCATGGTCATGATACAGGATATTCTGGGCAAACCATTCAACACAGTAGTCTCTGTTAATCCTACTTCGAAATTGCTATCTGTGTCTGTCCAAGGCTAGGCGAATGACCAAACACCATCGCATGAGATGCAAGCAGGCTATTGGGGGTGCTCACGATTCGACATGTGTTGTCACTGTGTGCAATCGTAATTGACCATTTATTTTATTTTATTTGGTTGCTATTTAATAGAACGTACATGCCATGTAACCTGTTCCTATTTACGTTACATAATGTTGATAATATTGGAGATTTCATTTGCGTAGTCCGCTCGATGAATGTAAATGTAACAATGAATATAAATTAGTTGACTAGGGTTGAAAACACAACTAGAAACGCTAGAGTCCACAAAGAACGATTATTGGTGTTCAATATCGTATCGTATCGACAGTCGTTGTCATTAATGTCGACCTGCAAGAGTGTTTCTTCCTGCCTCGTTTGAAGTACCTGATATCATAAGAGGAATGTTCAAAGCGGAAATCAATCTCAACAAAAATTTTTATTCAAATCGTATAGTAG
Source organism: Antheraea pernyi (assembly GCA_015888305.1). Taxonomy (NCBI): domain Eukaryota; kingdom Metazoa; phylum Arthropoda; class Insecta; order Lepidoptera; family Saturniidae; genus Antheraea; species Antheraea pernyi. Next base: position 2,247,899 of record MU158773.1, on the reverse strand, counting down.
TCTCAGAGAAATCAATTATGTACATAAATATATAAAAATTATTCACTTAATGGTATTATTGTTAGCTCCGCACTTGAAATTTGGATAAGTATCTGTTAATTAAATACTGTAAGGGGTGTCCAATAACATCTAAGACTTGAGACATCCAAGACATCCTCACCTGCACGTGGTGCACCCTGCTGAATAACAAGCGAGGCAATGGCGAAAGCGGGGTGGTAGGGTTTTACAGCCTGACTGGGTCGCAACCACCATGTATATGGTGAAAAAGCCCGTTATAGTGATTCGATTCTGCGGGTCGCGTTTCGGGATCAGCCTGTGCCTATCCAGATTTTCACAAACCGGCATGACAGCGGTGACCGGCGATAGATAGTGTATCACTCGGTGGTCGCCGTTGTTTTTGGATTGTACTATGCTTACCATCAGGCACAGTACAGTCATTTTGCCGTGCTACAATAAAAAAAAAGAAAGAAAACTAATAAGTATATGATAATGCGATTATTTTATAGTTTCCTTTCAAGTTTGTTGACAAACAAAAGCGTCACAGAACATGGAGAATTCTTTAACGAAATACACTCTTATCCTATAAAAGGTCTTGAAATATTAGACTGAATTTAATCGTCATACAAGTCACTTCTTTACTGTGGACGAAGTTTCCGAGTATTTTGAAAAATAATATTACCATAAATTACACCCAGGTCGCTCGAGGTCTCCGTAATTTAAAATTCCCTGGGGTAAACCTTTTATATTGACCTAAGATTATTTTTCTATAAAAAATATAGGTATTATATCCTTTCTGTGTATTTTAGAAAATTCTCCGAGCTTTCAAATCACGGTTTCGTGGTCACCCCTCGGGAATCCAATGCTATTTCAAACGTTGATTTCAATCTGTAAGAGATTCCTTTCCCACGGTTCAATTAAAAGTAAAAATTAATAACTATTCAAATTTACATCGTTATATTATTTATCATTTTAATTCAATTGTATTCATTGAATAACGAATGGCTGTGTTTGTCCCGTTCGCTGTTGTGAAATTTTAAAGTTAAAAGTTATTCATAACTAGCATTTGCTCGCGGCTGTGCTCGGGAAAAGCAAATGTTTTGAAGTGAAACTTCTTTAGAATCGTTGTGATTTCAAACCGGATACAACGGAAAAAACGACAGGTAAAAGACACAAATACAAAAATTAGTGAGCCAGAGCGAGATAACAAATGTCAGTCTGTATGTATATTGCACACTGTTTAATACTTGCTTGTATTTAACGTGTGTTAGTATATGTGAAATGTACGTGAGCTAATACTACTGTACACTGTATGCGGCTGCGTATTACAACTTTTTAGTAAGAACTCAGCGTGGTGTGTTATTATTTAACAGTGTTTGTGAGTATTTTTATATCTTGTTGTACTACATAATAAATTCATTTTTAAACAAATAAACTTTGTAATTCGATTTACACACCCTTTTTCTGAATGACAGGTACCCTATGTCCTCTTTTATACCCTTGATGACATGTATGTAAAATTTTATGGTGATCGGTTCAGTAATTATAGCGTAAAAGCGTAACAAATGAACACACTTTTACACCCTAACTAATATTATAAGTGGAAATTTGATATGTTTTTTACTCTTTCACACCTAACTACTCAATTAATCAAAATTAAAATATCCTTTATTTAATTTAGGCCCTGAGAAGGTGCTTATGAACGTCAAAGCCTTCCACCGGTTCGGAAAACAGCCCAGTCATCAAGAAGAACCGGCAAGGAACTCGATCTGGTTTATCTTTTCATGTCATATATGCTCAGAGAGGGGCGTCATTTCCAGACGTCACAATCGTTCACATATTGTGATCCACCCTATAATAGTCTTTAGATATTGAAACCCGCATGACATGGTTCTTGAACTCACTATCCGGCTAATCGGTAATGTGTTTTGAGACTTTGTAATAAAACCTAACGCAATAGTGTATTAGGTAATAACCTAAAAAACTGTTTTTGGACTTAGTGAGCCTGAAGCATGGAATGACCAATTTGTTGCTGTTTCTAATATTTAAATTATGCTGGTCTTTTACTAGATCCAGCATATCTAATCATCTTCATCATGAATCATCATGAAGTTTTGCAAACACCTTGTCAGGAGCACATCAAATACCTCAGGGTAATCTATTCCTAGCATACGTCGAAAACTAATATATAACAAACTCAAAATACCCAATTAAAATATATATTAATGGTTTAGTTTCGAAACTATGTATAGATACGAAATTAATTTAAATTCTCGACGTAACAAGTATCGCGAAGCATGTCAACATTTCACTAACAACTCGAAACAAGCTTCAACTGACGCACAATAATTAATATTCAGCGAAAGCGTACTCTGTGGAGTCACGCAAGGCGTGGTATCTTCTCAAATTACTTCGCCGTCCGACACAGCCGCCTCGACCGCTACGTCTCAAACTTGTATCGTGTTTAATTCGACAACGTTTGCTCGGGCCGATTATACCCGACAAGTTACAAATTATTCCCACTATCCTATATGCTAATTTTATGTATTTATTCCTTATATTTGTTATCCTGTAACAGCATAACCCATTTTATCACGCTTTTATTAGCTTCACCTGTAATGTACCTGTATGTATGTAACCGACCCCTTTGAGCTCGATTTTATTCTACTTTGAACGATCAGATTTAATTCAAACTTTGCACACCTGTCAAAGGTCGATATGACAATGTTACAATCCGAAAAAAAACAGTTAAAAAAATTTAACAAAAAAATATTAACATGCGTCACTGTTAATATCAGCACCTCCGGATATCAGTATTTTTATCATTTTTTTGTCACTTTACAAAAATATACATTTATTTCTAATTTACACTATTCTTAATCCAATTTTATTACATTTTATTTTCTGTTTTTTTTAGTTAGATTTTTTTATGAAATAGTGTTTTTTTAGTTTTTTTTTAAACTATGATTTATTATAAATTACTAGCTGTGCCCGTGACCACGTCCGCGTTTCACCTCATGGAAAAAAAAACAGTTATTAATACAATCATCTGATTTATTAAGTCCATTTACTTATTTATTTTTCTCACGTATTTAAATCGCGTCGTCGTTAAAAGTACAATAAACTAAGGTAGTAGAAACATGCTGAAGCTGTTACTGGTTTCAGCATGAATGAGTCGGCTTGCCCGGGGTACTACCCCCCTCACAGAAACACCGACGTGAAGTAACAGTACTTGCGTTGTTGCGTTTTGTTCGGTCAGTGATGCGTCGGAGATCCACCTCCCCTCTCACCCTTCCCCACATTTCCCACAAACACAGGATGGCAACGCACTTGCGACTACCCTGTTGTTGTTAGTGTCTATAGACGGTGGTGATGAAAAATCAGGTGACCCACCTGTTCGTTTGCCTCCTATGACATAAAAAAAAAAACCTTTGATAGATGGAAACAATTTTCATGAAATAAGGACTAAATATTACTCTAGGATATGCTTTATGAATTTATTATGAAGAAGTTTTATCATGAATGCAGTATTTTAGCAGTGATGCGTGTTCATACAAACAGGGTGACATTTCTAAAATTGATTGAAATGTATTTTACAATTTTACAAAAATGTAAAAAGTTCAAACACGTTAGATATACATTCTTATTATATGTGTGGATCGCTGCTTGTGTTAATATAGTCCTTGTCAATATTTTTGGCCGCTTTGGAAAACAACTTTCTTACCAAGAAAAGGTAAGAATCTCCACTGGGCCTTTTGATATTATCTATGGGCTTAAGTCACGTATTATCACTTCCCTTGTTGACACACGAATACGTATTGACGAAACCCAAACCACAGTCAATAGTGTGGCTGCCAAAATCAATAACACCCGAAATATCCACGTCACAATACCTACAGACGTTATCGGATATAATCAAGTACCGAGCTCCGTTAGTACAGTACGTTTGTTGAGCTAATTTTGTCGAGCTCGCAAAGATGACGTGAGTTTTTGATCCAAGTTAGGAGAGACTATAGCGAAATTTAAAACTGTTAATGTACTTAATTATTGGCGATGCACACGATGAGTAGTTTGATCGCACATCTCATTGAGATAACATCGTAGGCATCATAGCAACATCGAATAGTTTGATTGCACAAGTTATAGCAATATCATCGAGTAGTTTGATTGCACATCTCATTGAGATAACATAGTGGGCATTACAGTAACATCGTAGTTTGATTGCACATCTCATTGAGATAACATCGTAGGCATCACAGTAACAACGAATAGTTTGATCGCACAGTTCATTGCGATAGAATTGAATAATAACATCGAGAAGTCTTCAACGTAAGTAGTAATGCTCTGTTGGCTCGGGGACGCGGTCATTATACGAGAACCACGGTATTTTCTTGCGACCACCCCGACCTCTGCTTCAAAACCTCCACCTTCATCGGTTGACTCGTGCATCATTGCACATCATCGGTGCACCTTCAAAACATCACCGGCATCCGACTGTCGCCACCGAGGCGGGCTACCGGCGCTCTCGCTACCACCTTCGAGAGTTCTACGCCCACCCACCGCCGGGGAACGTCGCCTCGCCTCACGTCTCACCTCATTTCCACCTCCCCCCGCCTAACCGCGGGCCGGTGACGTACGAGGGCGAGAGGTGTCGTCATATTGACAGGCGGCGGGCCCCAATATTAATGTTAATCAACTTGACTGCACACTTCAGCGTGTTGCGTCCCAGAATCTGCAGATTTAATTCAAGTAATAATGTTGGGATATTATGATAGGTATCAGGGCTGAATCGCTACAACAATAAGACCAGTACATTGACTTTCTTTTAGTAACACGTTCCGGGATCAGCCAGTGGCAAATACCTTATAAACTGACATGGGCGCGATGACTGCTGATTGATTTTTTATCACTCTGTGGTCACCGCTACTATTGGATTAAATACTTCTTACCGTCATATACAATATTGCAGACACTGTATAATGTTATTATAAAAAGAAATGATATTAAAACGTTTGCGATTAGGGAACCCCAGTCGATAACGAATTTCCTTAACATAAAGTTAGGAATCAAATCAAGAATTGCAATTTAATATTTATGCGAAAATATGTATTTATTAAAGATCTTTTATAAATAATGAATTTAAAATTATATAAATAAAGATATAATTTTTTGATTATATACACCCTGCAGCGCACAATTTTAATGCTTGCACATACCCACAATTTCTTATATGATAGAAAGAGACGGAAAGAGAAAGAAAGTTTTTTTTTTATATACTACGATAGTTGCAAACAAGCATGCGGGCCGCCTGATGTTAAGCAGTCACCGCAGCCCATGGACGCTTTGTTTTTTCTTTTTTTTTATAATTTACTGTGCGACGCTTGACCTCTGTCACACCTGATGTAAATGAAGACGAGGCCTAGGATATAACGCGTTCACGCAGTAAATGTACATTCACTCTTCTTTTGAAGATTGCTACATCATATGCTTCAGGAAAAACAGACGCAGGCAGCGCATTCCACTCCCTCGCGGTTCGCATAATAAATGACGAAGCGAAGCACTTCGTCCGGATGAAGGGTATGTCAACCGCGAATGAATGGAGGTCTGTACGGCGTCTGGTAGTCCTGAGATGAAATGGAGAGGTGGTATTAGTTAGTGCAGATCTTGTGCACATTCCCCAAAGTGTAGCCGATAAAATACCACAAGACAAGCGACTCTACGTCTATGTTCAAGTGGTTGCAGTTTGGCTGTTATCAGTGAGTCGTTACCGATAAGTCTTCGAGCTCTGTGATCAACGGAGTCTAGCAAGGCCAACTGGTATTTGGCATCTATACTAACAAAAACAATCTCAATAAAAATAGAATTTGTGTGCGGTGACTATTGTTACCGCTATAGTTTGAAACTAGTTAATGTACGAATTACCTAGCCAATTGCTTCGTTAACGTACCGAAGCATGAGTTTCCTGCATTTGGTCCTAGTTGCAACCTTAACCGATTTATCACGTCGCTGCTAGATCACAATAGAAATGATATAATTTAACATTCAACGACCTATGTTCGCACTATCGAAATGAAGACTGAAATATTTTTGTGTGCTATTTGTGCATATTACCCAGATAATCTATAGAATAATTTATTTCGGCGCTTTAACGGTAACATAACACGCAAGATGAAATGTATTATATATGTACGGATTTTCACCTTTTGTTGAGCAGGAAGTTCACTCCACAACCGAAGCGTGCGTGGGAGGACACCCCTCAGAAACCGGACCGTCCGAGACCATTTTGGTTCTAGTGTGTGAGGATGAATTCCCACCCGATGACGAGCGGTACGATCGTGAAAAGTAGCCACAGGCTTAAAGTAGAACAAATATAGGGAGACGACGTCTCTCCTTAGACTTAATGGTTCGATACCGTTTGTGAGCTTGGGATCGTCAACAATTCTCACAGCTCCTCTTAATCAAGTCGTACGGTAACCCCGATAATTGTTTTTCCTTATTTAAGAATTTCTACTAGCCAACTTCTACTATAAACCGCGTTGAGGAACTTTATTTCAAAACATATTTCTTTATTTATGAAAATATTAATATAGTATATTATAACATCACATTCTGTAATAGACCATTTCGCGAGTTGGAATGTATAAGGTAGGTTAACTGCCGTTAAACGTCGTCTACAAAGAAACGATCATAAAAAAATCACCGTATTTATATGTGACGATTTTTAGTTCAGAAATATGAGAAGAAATACGTAGCATGTGAACGAACCTTGACAAAGTCCAATCGGAGGTGAAAGCTTCGGGGAATTAACCTATATCACTTATATTATTGTTATTGATGTTACACTTTTGGCGTTATCGGTGAAAAATACGAGTATGTAATTTCAGCAAAGAACGAAGGTAACAACACCGTCAAGTTAGTTACATTTTTCTCTCTAGTATGAGAATGTACAAGGGAATAGAAATATTTAGTTTTATTTGGCCCTGTAAATGTGTTGCCTAGATAGTGCTATTACATAAGTAGCTATCTAATAAGAATGTAATATGTAACGTGTCTTTCTTTTAGATTTTTGTGAAAAATATTGTTGTACGTGTCTTGGAATATGAAATTGAAATTTTTAGAAATGTCTGTCTGTCCGTTTGACCACGCGTTACTGCTAAATTACCGCGTTCACGATAAAACCTCACCAAATCATAAAGCGCATTCTCGAGTAGCATTAATCTTGGTTTCATTAAAATCGTTCCGTTTTATCAAAAGTTGGTGTGATTTTAATAACGACGCTACATAAGTATTAAATAAATATAGATAAGTAAAACTGGACTTGATGATTTTATGAGTCACGTTTTTTAACATTAGATTTCACGCGGACAGAGTCACGGGCACAGCTAGTACATCATATAAAATGGATGATTCTATATATAATAAATAAATTTAATAATTTAATAAGATACTGATATCTGGAGGTGCTGATATTAACACGTCACTGTTAATATCAAGCACCTCCAGATATCAGTATTTTATTAAATTATTAAATTTATTTATTTATTTAAACTTATTTTTTGTTTTCAGTTGGATTTTTTATTAAAGCGTGTTTTTTTTTAACTATTATTTATCTTTCATTTTTTAGTTTTTTTTTCTTTTTACTTTTTTTTTGGAATTATTGCATTGTAATCGACCTTTGACAGGTGTGTAAAGTTTGAATTAAATCTGATCGTTCAAAGTAGGACAAAATCGAGCTCAAAGGGGTCGGTTACATACATACATACAGCTGAAGCTAATAATATTTTTTATTTTTTTCGGATTATTGCATTGTCATCGACCTTTGACAGGTGTGTAAAGTTTGAATTAAATCTGATCGTTCAAAGTAGGACAAAATCAAGTTCAAAAGGGCCGGTTACAAACATACATACATACAGGTGAAGCTAATAAACGAGTGTTAGAAATAAACACGTGCGAATCCGCGGAAAGCAGTTAGTGTCTTCGTAAAATTAGTATTTGGTTCGCCGTCTTTCTTTCTTCAACAGCGAATATATTGGAGTCATCAAAATAAAATGGACATCAATATGTTACCCATAAAGTGCTATCAAAAGACCGAGTTAATTTTTCACTGTCCTTATATAACGTAATAAAGTCTACTAGTGATTTCCACACACGTAACGCCACTTATTTCAGCAATTTATAAGAACGAATCACGTAAAACCGGTTCTCGGTCGCTCTCTAGTGTGCTATCTCTACATACATTCGTTTCGTAAGGACGGCGTTCAACTCACAGAATGAAGCGATTTTTTCGTATAGATCCACAGATGATTATCTGGGTATTCTTTATATATTTTATTCTATGAATAATAAGATCTAGTAGGAATAAGTTAGCGGTAGTATGAGTGTGTGTGTGCGTGAGAAAGACAATCCATACTTAATATTATAAAGCGGGAGGGTTTGTTTGTTTGATTGAACGCGCTAATCTCAGGAACCGATGGTGCGATTTTAACAATTCTTTCAGTGGTATATAGCTCATTTATCGAGAGAGGCTATAGGCTATATACATCACGCGAAGACCTTTCTGAGCATACTTGCTAATAGATTAGATGTCTTCTTTGTCATGAGCTGGACTACGTGTCCGTTGGGGCGTATATGTAGTTAATTAAATAGATAATGATTAGCGATGAGTACAACTAATATTAGGTACCAGCACTAGGTTAAGAATTTGTACACTAACAATCCCAATGAAGAATGTTTTAAAATCGTTTTATTTTTTCCTTTTGCGAGTTTCCGTTACGTGTTTGCGTTAGCCCAAAGTGACTATTCCACGGGGACGAAGTCGCGAGCAGTAGCTAGTTTGTAATAAAATTATAGGGAAACTTTATTTTTACGCGCTTCCACGCTCTAATGTATATCAACATGTTTCAATGTAACTTAACTAGTTTATTTTTTCTTGAGAATGTTATTGTACTCGTATGTCCACGAAATCTGGATTTCGTAAAATACCGGCACGCGGCATGATTTAAATAGTAGAACCGTGAGTAACTGGTTACCCCATGTTTCAGGCTCTGTTAGATTAGTAAGAGTACTTATATTTTTTTTAATTGTTTTTATATGTTATATACAAAAAAAAGTGTGTGTGTACTTATGTATACGCGTTAGATGTTATACTTCTTTGGCATAACAAGATAAAAATCTTTTCAAAAATTTTATCTTTCACCTTATTCTACGTTTGTAGAAAAAACGACACTAATAATAGAAAAAAGGTATTTAATACTTTGAAAGTTTTAATACAAAGAAATACAAATAACAAATACTGTTCACGTCTTGTAATCACTTCTTCTTATATTCGAGTGTTGTAATCACGTCGGGGTCACCAAAACTATGTTGAATGATACTATTTTCATTTTGTTTTACTAATTTAATGGTTTATCACGTTACATTCAAAGTATGTGGTTGTGTGGCGGCAGTCTGAATCCGCAATGCGCGAGGCCGTGAGTCTCCCGCCCTCTCCCCGTTTCTCTCTCAAACTGGTTTGGTCGCGTTAACAAATACAAAGAAACTAAATGTTAACTATAGCTAACTTCAGGGTGTCGGATATCATGGCGGTGTGCGCGCGCATCGTATTAAATTCAGGGTGTCGGTTTTTCGTGACGGTGTACGCGCGCATCGTAAAAATTTACTCTCATCGTTTTTCCTAACGCGCCAAAAGAAATATAACTTCAAAAAGTATAGTCAAATACCTGGTCTCTTTCGATTTTTACTAATGTACATGAAGTTCTCTACAAAACAGAGTCCGTTCGACTTGACTCCTACTTTCCAAGGGGTTTCCCTAC
>MU158773.1:2132933-2234929 GCA_015888305.1 Antheraea pernyi | reverse complement strand
TACGTGAACGATAGTGATGTCTGGAATTGACTCCTCTCTGTGCATCCACTAAAAGCTATTGTATGATGTATTGGTAATATATGTTAAAAAAATGTACCCGATCGAGTTTCTTGCCGGTACTTCTCGATGACTGGGTTGTTTTCCGAACCGATGGTAGTCTTTGACGTTCATAAGTGCCTTATTAGGGTCTAAACTGAATAAAGTATTTTTGAGCACAAATTCTGAAAAGTACAGGCACGTTAGATTTCTTATTATATATATATATATATATATATATATAAGATATAAATATACTTTTAATCTTCCTTTAAAGCTTTTCAAGGACTAATTTCCCTCACTTAAGAACCTGTCCAGGTGAGGCGAGTCTACTCGCACACTTCAAAAGATGTTGAGTCCAGATACCGCGTTTTACGCGCGTTTCTACCCTAGGAAACGTTGCATACGCTGGGGTACGTCGTACCGATAGACGACTGACGACAATGTCGACTCGCTTTTCTATATTAGTATATTATTTATGGACTCGCTTTTCTATATTAGTATATTGTTTATGGACTCGCCACTGACTCGCGCGTAGTAATGGACGCAGCAATAGGGCGAGAGTCTCGCTCATTGCACGCGTTTTTCGCGCGAGTTAGGAAACGCGCCGCACCATCTGGACGGGATATATGTAGCTCTAGTATCTCGGGTACGCGCGAGTTGAGAGATGTAGTCCGGAGAAGCTGTGAAGACCCTGCCGGGTCAATAGCGTAGACAGTTCGAGAAAAAAAAAGAAGAAAAAAAGCGATTTGAGAGTCTCGCTCATTGCATGCGTTTTACGCGCGAGTTAGGAAACGCGCCGCACCATCTGGACGGGATATATGTAGCTCTAGTATCTTGGGTACGCGCGAGTGTCTACACGAAAAGGCCACATCTGGACAGGCTCTAAGTTTTTGGGTAATTCACTAATAGTTTAACTCCCCTGAATTTTTTTTTTAATAACGTCATTAATGTCCTTGTTTCGTTTCTAATTAACTTGTTTAAATATTATATTGTTAAGTATATATTACTTTTTTATATTAATAGTATAGATAGAGAATATAATTACTTAGCTCTATTTGAATTGTACCTTCAAGCATCGTGATTACTAATTCCTCATGACCGTCAGACAATGAGAAAGGTCGTCGAACAAATACAATTTATAAAAGTATTTTGAGAATAAAAGAACGTCTGAGTATGAAATTTGCGTTATTATAGTTTTTGCACGAATTTGTAAGTGTTCTCTCCAATGATTATGAATAAGGAGTGAAATTAACCAATCAAAAGCATCGAAACTCTTTTATTTTTTATTTTCCAAAATATAATCTATCTATGAATAATGGAGTCTCAGTTCTGGAGAATCGACTAAATAAATATAATTTACTGCATTTATTTCAAATAATATATCTGTGAGAATAGTTTTATATTGAAACTAACTTTTGCTCGCAGCTTTACACGCGTTAATATAGATTTGATATTTTCTTCGGGAACTGTAGATTTTCTCTCGTAGTAGATATCTATCCCGCCGAGCAGCTGAGGATGGATATGTCCGATTTGCACAGAATAAAATCCCATGGTAACTTCTTACACGTTTTGGCCGAGGGAACAAGGCATGCCTTTCTCTGATAGATAGATGGTAGATACCCATCCCGCCTGGCAGCTGAGGATGGATATGTCTGATGGACTAAAACCCCAGCAGGGGAAACCTAATCGGTACTACGTCTCCTCTTCCAACAGGTGTTGTCCCCTTCTAAGGGGCCCCGATTGTGGCATGAGGAGTCAAGATAGTTGTTATCGCCCACCTGCGGTGCCGCTGTGTCACATTCAAGAGACGAGAGTACAACACGACCGGAGCATTGACATTAGTGCCACCATATTATAGATATACATTGACATTAGCGCCAACATATTAAAGATACATAAATAAGAATTATTATTCTTATATAGATTTCAATAAAACGTAAGTAAATAAGAATTGATATTATTATATAGATTTGAATCATTAGTTTGATCAATTATTTTGCAGAATTATTAATAAATAGTATATTCAAATCGATCAAATCAAAACGATTACTATTTACACATAATTCCACAAAATACTTTAAGGGACACAAAAATAATAAAGTATGAACAAAAAAATTAATTTTATATAATTATCTTTATTTATGTATCTCTAATGTGTTTCCTAATCTGTTTCGACATGTAGATCAGCGACATCTTGCCTTTCATGGCCGAACTATGAAGTCAAAGAATATACTATTTATTCATAATGATCAAACTCATGATTCAATTTTATATAATGATATAAATTCTTATTTACGTCTTATTGAAATCTATATTATAATAATTCTTATTTATGCATCTTTAATATGGTGGCGCTAATGACAATGTGTATGTCTAATATGGTGGCGCTAATATCAATGTTCTGGTCGTGTTGTAGTCGAGTCTCTTGAATAAGATGCAGTGGCACCGGAGGTGGGTGATAACAATAGCTTAAATAACATTAATTTGTTCATACTTTATTATTTTTGTGTTACATAAATTATTTTGCAGAATTCTGTTTAAATAGTAATCGCTTTGACTTACATAGATCGGCCTTTAAAAGGCAAGATGTCGGTGATATCTACGCATTATGATGGACAAAGTATTGTAAGGCGAAGCTCTGCCCGAATAAATAGTAACAGTATCTACGAAGTATTCATTGGCATCCTCGACCGCAACGACTATACGTGATTAATGTAACATAGTAGACCCCTCTCAAGAGGGAGTAAGTGTAACAAAACTTAATAAATCAGTCTTACCTGTAACCCTGACAACGAGTGTTCAAAAGTTCATGAAGATCGGATGAATAGTTTGTGTGAAAGTGTAACAAATAAATTTACTTTTTAACCGACTTCATATAATATTAGTAAGGATTATGAAAGAGTTCAATATTATACTGATTGCGGTGTATTGATTTAATGTAGAGATTATTATCACACTATTCAAACAATATAAAAATATAATATATTCATTTACATATATTTCGGTAGGTGGTAGATACGCGCTGAAGCTATTACTGGTTTCATGAATGTGTTGGCTCGCCCGGGGTAGTACCACCCTCTCAGAGAAAACAGACGTAAAGTAACATTGCTTGCATTGTTGCGTTTCGTTCGGTCAGTGAGAGCGCCGGAGGCCCACAAAACCTTCCCTCCCTCCCCATCTCCTCTCTCCCCGGCCCCTCCTCCCTTGCCACAAACACAGGTTGGCAACACATTTGCAACTCCCCTGGTGTTGTTAGTGTCTATGGACTGTGGTGATCTGCCTCCTATGAAAAAAAAATTACAACATTTTTTTAAAATAAATATCTTGGAAGATGTCAGGGAATATGCTAAAAAATAGTTAAGTTTAAAAAAACATGGTGTGTCTATAAAGACACAAGATAGAAGTGAAACTTTTGTATTGCAGAAAACATTATAATTAAAAAAAAATACAATAAAAAGCCACCGTCGGGCCCGCCGTATCTTAACTTCTATGATCGGATGACAACTGGTGTTTTCCCGACCACTTTTCGTCACGCAAAAAGATAACGGATCAGATTTCCCATAAGAAATTTCGCCTCAAAAACTGTCAAACTCAAATATTTACACTAATAAAGATTAAGAAAAGAAAGAAATGAAGATAACAAAAAAAAAATGCAGGTACATTTTAAAAGAAATCTCCAGAATTAAATATTAAAACTGGAGATATTTCGGTGCTTACCGCAGTAAGTCCTACTCAACGTGTTAATAATACCGGAGGTTTGGGTGTATCGCGAGCACATTACAGACGGTATCGCTGTGTCGAGCCACCTTAATGCAACTCGCTTTTAACCTACATCGGATGAAAGCAGGAACGTTGTAATACTCAGCCTTGTATTACACCGTCGTGTAATATTTTAAATTAATATTTGATTATTGAGGTGAAGACTGACCTTTGAAGCCATTTTGTTTTAATAACGTCACCGAAAATGGTAGTAATTGTAAAAGGTAATAATCAAAGAGTCAATAAATATTTGGTTTTGAAAAACCATGGTACGTATTACCTCGTAGTTTTTTTTTATGTCATAGGTGGCAAACGCACAGGTGGGTCACCTGATCTTAAGTGATCACCACCGTCCATGGACACTAACAACACCAGAGGAGTCGCAAGTGCGTTGCCACCCTTTGGGGGGAAGGGTTAGGGGAGGGAGAAGTAGAGAAGAGAGGAGAGGGGAGGGGAAATGGGCCTGTTTCTGTTTATTTTTTATTGTTTCTGTGAGAACATATAAAAAAGGTGTACGGTGAGTGGGGGGACCCTCATTAGACTTGAAATTTTTCAAACTCTTGACTCTACACAGGGAGCGAGAGAGATCGCATTTTCTTACGTAACGATGTGTACCAGTCAACTTCGCATTATTACGCTACGGTGTAGAAATAAACTACGCGGTGTTATGCGGTTTGTACATACAGCGCTTCACATGCGGAGCGTTTACTTTGCATATTCATTAAGCAGTTCATTCCAGCGTTCAGAGTGTTTGTTGTGATGTCGTTCGATTTAAGTACATTTATAATATTAATTAAGAGATAAATGCTTGACAATGGAACACACCGTGGCCTTCTCTGTCCACTTCTTGCGGGGTCGGCGAGGTAACTGTTCCGAGGCGTATTGCCTCCTTCAGTGGCGATTCCAACGCTGCCTGTGAACACAGGCAATTCCTTGGGTTGCACGTTCTATGCTTGGAATTCTCGGTTTGGTGGCTGGGTGGGTCGCAGTACGAGTGCGCTCCGGCTTTCTCTTCTTCTGGGTGTCGGTGGCGCGACTCGCTCGTGTCCTGCTCTATGGAGCGGGCGAGTAGTCGCGGTTGTGGTGATAATGGCCGGGCCACCTAGGTGACCGGGATGCTGCGTAGCGATCCTAGGAAAATATCTTCACTAGGAACGCTAGGCATGACAATGGAACGGTCCATATACCGCTTTTATAATACTCTAAAGATAGTAAGGAAAAAAAAAGAAACCTCCCAATGTTGACTTGAAACTTTAATAAGTACATATATAACCTGTTTAAATTTTATATACCCAAAACTACTTTTCGGCCTATGCACACTAAGGCATATATGCGAATTCAGCATCGATAGATGTGACTCAGACACTGTGTCAGTTAATTCTTTTTGATATAAAATTCTGGCAACAAAAAGTGTTTATACTATTCGTGTATAAACTGCTTTAGTGAAATATTTTTGAAGTGAACATTTTTCTTTAACTGTTAAGCGATTTAACGAGGGAAAACTTATGGATTTGCGGTACGGATGACCCTGACATGCTCGTAACGTATTGCGTTAGGCCGAACGCGTACTAGTTGCGGTACGAAATAAAAACCGCACCGGAAAAAACTTACATGTAACGTACATGTAAAAGTAAGCCACCGGTATCAATAAGAGCGCTCCAAAACTCCTCATGATTTTATTAGAATACGGCGATCATTCTCTACTTCAAATAATGGTAAGAACAGTACAATCCAAAAACAATGGCGACCACCGAGTGACACAGTATCCATCGCCGGTCGCCGCTGTCATGCTGGCCTGCGAAAAGCTGGATATGCACAGGCTGATCCCGAAACGCGACCCGCAAAAGCGAATCACTATGATGGGCTTTTTCGACATATACATGGTGGTTGCGACCCAGTCAGGCTGTAGAACCCTACCACCCCGCTTTCGCCATTGCCTCGTTCGTTATTCAGTAGGGTGTACCACGTGCAGGTGAGGTTGGCTTGGATGTGTCAAGTCTTCGGTGTTATTCGACACCCCTTTACACCCCAAATCTCTAAATCTAAATGATTGTGAAAACTGTCAAAATCTGTTACGTAGTTTACAAAAACTAAGGAAACACAAACAGACAAGACACAGTCTCCTTGTTATTTAAAACACACTGCGACGACATTCCTCCGCCGTAGTTCGAGCGCTACTGCGATGATTTGCGGTTTCTTTCCCGCACCTCCGGAATTAATTCCGTTGCGGAATTCTACCCGTCGTGCGCGCGCTTCCATACAATTCCATATGTTACAAAATTTTGGGAAAAAATGTATGCGGTGAAAAACCGTAGTGCGCGCAGGCACTTAGTGCCAGACTAGCGTAGTACAGTGGTCTGTGTACGTTATCTAGTATTGATTGATATATCGTATCGAGCTTGGACAGCATTATATTGTTTATTGATAAATAAAATGTATAGAAAAATGTACATAATTATTACTCCGAGTTCTAATAGATGTGAAAATTATACAGATGTTAATAATTTGAATTTACAAATTACGAAAAGATAAATAATTCAAACTGTAATCAATTTGAGAATTCAAAAAAGAACACACCTATTGTTTCGAGTTTTCACTTCAGTTGTCCTTATGACCGCCTTGACATTTTTTTTTCAGTTTACTTCTTAGACACTTGATACTTGTCTAAAACTATACATTTCATATCCATGAATATTTAAGCAACATTTAGTAAATTATTTCTCAATATTGTTGATTATAATCGCCATCTTGTTACCTTGTTCATAGTTTAGTTTTTTATAAACAATTTCATTTCCACTTTGTCATTTATTCTGTTTTTGAAATTATGAGAGTAAATTTTTACGATGCGCGCGCACACTGTCATGAAAAACCGACACCCTGAAGTTGGCTATAGTCAACACTTTGTTTCTTTGTATTAAAACTTGCAATATATTAAATATATACCTTTTTTCTATTGTTAGTGTCGTTTTTTCTACAAACGTAGAATAAGGCGAGAGATAAAATTTTTGAAAAGATTTTTATCCTGTTACGCTAAAGAAGTATAACTTCAAACGCGTGTACATAAATATACACAACCTTTTTTTTTCGTTGTCAAATATTATATCAATATTTATTGTATATGATTTTATTTTTTATTTATCATTAATATGTAGTAAGTCACCTATGTGTGTTTTTTTGTGTGAAGAAATAGGGAAAACGATGTGATGATTATGTTTTTATTATATTTGAAATATAACGTTGAGATATTAAATGACACAGACGAAGCCGCGGGTATTAGCTAGTCTATCATATAAGAACTTAAGAATACTCACTAGGCTGTCAATGAATCGAAGACTATTATCTCCCAAAGCCACTTGCAAACAATTCTCAGCCTTACTTTCCATTCTTGTAACGTATTCTCTATGCACGTTAGGGTTGTACGAAACCCAGTGAATATTTTGCTATGGTAATATAATTCGAACACGTTTTCAGACGGAACTGCAAAATGCACTGAATGTGTAGACACAGAACGTGCTAGAAAAGAAAAATCTGAATACGTGTTTAACATCACCATATTTATTTTTGTAAGACAGTCTATTTATTCTTTTAGAATTCTCGAATTTTAATCTAAAATTATTCATACATTTTAAGTGTAGCTAAGTTGTTTTATTGCATAAGTAGGTGGTGTGATGTCATTTTTAATTATCCTCTATAAGGTTTATACCAGGTGACTGTTTAGACAGTAGCAATATTTCTGGATGACACTCTGCACTCGTTTCTCGTTCTAAATTAATAAAAAAAGTAGGTGCTTAATATTTGACCTGATTATCTAGAAAACTACAATAATTATACGCGTCTTTATTAAAGCACAGTGTTAATGACCGTCGGGTGATTTCACTTTCACTTTCATTTGAAATGGAACGTCAGGAACAAAACAAAAGGGTTTATCGCCCGTTTTACTATCGAAAGTTATCCGGGTCGCCCATTGTTGTTTTTGACACCGGTCATTGCACTTAGGCTTATTATTTTATTTACACGTTTGTAGCTATACTTTTTAAAGTCTTAGAACAAACTTTAACTTAGGTTTTCTTGGTTGTTTATGAGTATTGGTTTGGAGTATTGGAAATGTGTTGAAGGTGGTAGAGCCACGCTGAAGCTATTACTGGTTTCAGCATGAATGGGTCGGCTCGTCCGGGGTAGTACTACCCTCTCACAGAAAACCGACGTGAAGTAACAGTGCTTGCATTGTTGCAATTCGTTGGGTCAGTGAGAGCGCCGGAGGCCCATTTCCCTTCCCTGTCCCCTCTCCCTCTCCTCCATCCCCTCTCCCCCCAAACAGAGGCTGGCGACGCACTTGCGACTCTTCTGGTGTTGCAAGTGTCTATGGACGGTGGTGATCACTTAACATCAGGTGACCCATCTGTACATTTGCATCCTACGATATCAAAAAAAAAAATGGGACCATGAAGTATCCTAGAATATTGCGAGTGTCTAACCTTTCACCTGGTATAAAATATTTTTAACGATAAGGTTAATTGTTATTTTTTATCAATGCTGCTTAAATTATATGAAAAAGCGTAAAGTGTTCTATCTGCCTCTTAAAGCCTGGTTAAAATCGGTATTTCTGGGGTAGTGACACTTATTTTTTTTTTTTAATTATATACTTTTCGGACGAAGGTGCTTAACGCGGTTTGCGGTAGGAGTTTACTGGTAGAAATCGTCATATAAGGAAATAACGTTTTCCTCTTCCATGCGACTTTCTCTTTCTCTATGTCTCTTAAATACTGAACATGTGGAAATATAATTAAAACTTATTTGTTATCTTTTATACAATGTATAATTCACTCTTTTATATACAGTGTAAACTCTTTATAATGTCGTTCTTTGTTACGAAAAACTTACTATTATGTAGAAATTAGTTCAATTTGGTTGGTTTACCAAAAAACCATGTATTTGTTCTTTCTTCCGTAGAACGAACACTCTTTATAACGATAAAATTCCCGGTCCCTTGAAATTCGATATAAAGAGTTTATTCGACAAACACTCAGAAAAAAAATCATCACAATCTGTCCAGCCGTTTAAGATGAGTTCAGTCACATACACACAGACAGATGAATAAAGATGAAATAAAAAAACATTTTTTTTCTTTTTTTTATGTTACTTGATGATTGCATTGAAAAAATGATAGAAAATAAAGATATACAAATTATACAGCGAGACTCGGACGGAGGAGACATAACGCTTTTTCCTTACGTGATTACCCTATACAAACATAAACATTTCAAATCGATTAACTTTCACAGTAGAAGAATAAGTGTTAGTAAGTCTCCTGGCAGCATTTTTTTGCATACTATAATATGATTATACCATTAATAAATACATTCAAAGATATATACAGCGACCACTTAACGTCAGATGAATTTACCGCATTCTTGTTTTTTCTTTCTTACATAAATAAATATATCAAATTCGAACGCAACATCCCTTAAACACACCTTCTTGGTATCAAGTCTTAAGCCTGTGTATTTTCTTGGATTTATTGCTTCGTCCGATATTTAGACGAGTTCCAAGTTAGTTCGTTCTCGCAACTTTCATCCCTCGGAGTTGTTCAGTCGAGAAACGTTAAGGAATTCGTACGTATAAAACAATTTGTTAATCGGTCCTTAATTAACTTTTTAGGACAATAGAGAATACCGAGTTCTATTGATAAAATTCCAATAGCGTGTACGTTTAGTATATTCGCTTATTATCAGTCTCTATATTATATTGCCCAATGTATAAGGGGTGTCGAATAACATCATAAGACTTGAGACATCTAAGCCAACCTCACCTGTACGTGGTGCACCCTGCTAAATAGCGAACGAGGCAATGGCGAAAGCGGGGTGGTAGGGTTTTACAGCCTGACTGGGTCGTAACCACCATGTATATGGCGAAAAAGCCCGTCATAGTGATTCGCTTCTGCGGGTCACGTTTTGGGATCAGCCTCTGCATATCCAGCTTTTTTGTTTCTGCATTGTACTGTGCTTACCATCAGGCATAGTGCAGTCACTTTTCCGTGCTACTATATAAAAATAAAATGTAAGCACATAACTTCCAAAAGTCTGCATCTGTTTGAATAACTCTTATTTTATTGCGTGCGTGACTATTAAGACAAGGTTTGTATATAGGAAAATATTTGAAGAATCGGACGGGAAAGTGTAAAATTTAGTTTAAAAATTCTCCATATTAAAAATCAAGCGTGTGAGCGAGACACTCTAGGGAGATCTCCAAATAATGCCGAAACCTAATGTATTCATCTCATTCTCTTACAAATTAATCAGAATACTAAATTTCACTTCTATCACGTGAAATCCCACTCGATTTTTACAATTGTTAATCTTTGACATAGAATCTTAGAGGACATTGAAATGTCATTTTATTTGCATATATTTTTCTATAATAGTTTTCATATTTTGTATTTTCATAATGGTTTATTATATCTAATATTATATTATTATTACTGTGAAGAATCTGAAACCACGAATCCTGAAAAAAAAAGGCAATATAACAAGCGAACCATAATCTGGAAGAATTTCGTTTTTAACCGGAACGAAAAATTTTAAGGTTAAAAGAGCCCATCAGACTTCGTAACTATATAATAATAATCATACATACAGTGGTACAACAAAATAATCCCAAAGAGGGTTGATGTCAGGCAGGCGGCCGATCGTAAAAATTAAGCCAAATCTTATACCACAACATGAGAAACATGTTGTACCGACCCTACTTATGTGGGATAAGGGTAAGAAGAAGAAGAAGAATCAAGCGCTCTCGTCACCAATGACCAATGACTACCCGTGGCGTCACAAGAGAAACCGTGGAAGACATTGAAACATCAGATGGGCTAAGTGTATTTGAGTGTTGTTTTAAGAAGTAGGTTTTTTTTTTCTGACGTAAACACTATTTAATTTACCGCCCGAGGTTACTACTTACATGTTATTTTGTAATAAAAATATCTTTATTTCTGGCGTTCAAATAACGCCGAAAGATTTTTCATAGCATGTTTGATTGTGTCACCTGTCAGTCAATAAATAATTTGAAATATTCGGAGAATTTTAAATCGCGTTAACCGATCGTTTCGTGTATTCAATTTAAATGGTAATCCTAGGACATTGTTATTCGATTGTTTGTCGATTGCTAAACAGTGTGTGGCCAAGCGGATCAACTCTCAGTGGTGCAGCGCAGCGAGGCGCGCCAGCGTATTGTTGAACTTTTCAATTCAATAGCTTTGGAACTATTGGACTACGTAACTAACAGCTGACCGTAGACGTAAAATCATAACGTTAACCTACAGTTTTTTGTTTATTGATTTCAAATACTCCTATACAATTTACTGGTAATCCTTATGCCAAATAAATATTATATGGTCTGTTTTACGAGGAAAACTTATGCACGACACCGCTTGCTCCACCTCAACACGGCAAGAACACACATCCCTGAACGTGTAGTACATATAAACACCGTGGTTTCAAAAAACTTTAATAACTTTATATTAAACTAGCTGTGCCCGCGACTTCATCCACGTGAAATCTGATGTACAAAACAATGACTAATAAAGCCATCTAAACGTATTTAGCCCATTCGCTTATCTACTTTTCTCTCATACTCAAGTCGCGGCGCCATTAAAATTACAATAACTTTTCATAGAGTAGACCGATTTTAATGAAACAAAGACTATGTTACTCCCGAGGACACACTTTATGTTTTTCTTATATGAGTTTGTGAACCCAGTACTATAGCAGTGATGCGTGTTCAAACAAACAGACAGACAGACATTTCTAAAAATTATTGGAATGTATTCTATTATACTAGACCCCTGCAACATTTTTTTTACGCAAATCTAAAAGGTACAGACATGTTACATTTACATTGTTATTATATGTATAGATTGTTATAAAATTAACCTACAGTTTCACCAGTTAATTTCAAAGGCATGTAAGCTGAACTTAAGTCATATGAGATAATGAGAAGACAATATAATAGCACGATGAGAGTGAGCGAATAAATAGATAAGGAATGAAGTAGTTTAAGTATTATTGTGCTTAGAGTAATGGACACGAAAAAAAAGGTAGGATGGCGTAACGTCTTTTTCATTTACTTGCGTGTTGTGTGTCATTCAGGAAGTTGTGTGTTTAATGTTTATTTTGATTAATTAAATGCATTTTATATTAAAGAAAATAGCTTTATGCACTTCTCCTCCATATAAACTTTACCTATGCCAAATTTCACGTTCATCCGTTCGCGCAATACGCTTAAAAAGGCGTACGAAGTTTTCGCTTCACGTATTAATATATAGATTAAATACTGTGAACATTTCACACTACACTCCTATACTACCGACTTAGGAAATTATTTATTAATTAAATATTTACATTGAAACTAAACACTATGTTGAAACAGAATGCACACTGTTTGAACCTCTAAAAACTAAATATAATGTAACGGTTTTGCTTGACAACTCTGTAAACAGACTGATTATTCTTATCTTCCGGTATTGTTCTAAACGTTTTTTGCTGGTACGGAAGTCACTAAATAGTCAAGATGCTTCTGACTTCAATATTAATATTGAAATATCCGTGTGTAACGGTAGTAGATAGAAAACATCGCTTATTCTTAACTACTTCTAATATTATAAACGCGAATGTGTGTTTGTTCATTTGTTTTCTAATTTAACATACACGTTGTCAGGGTTTCAGAAATGGACATAAATCAGAACTACATTAACGCGAACGATGCCGCGGGCTAAAGCTATATTTAATTGTGCACGTCATCTGTGCAAAATTTATACACAGCGTTACTGACTACGTCCGGTACCGTTACAACACACCCTAGAGGCGAGACTATAACGCCACCGGAACATTAACACTCGCGCCACTATATTACATACATCAATTATTTACATTAATAAGAAGGATTATATAGAAACGATGTATTACTTAAATAACAATAATTTCATCGTTATTATTATTTTTGCGACACTAAATTATTTTGAAGAAATTTGAGCAAATAGTAATTGTTTTGACTTCCACAGTTTGTCACATAAAAGGGCAAGATAACGCTGATCTGCCGGGATAAATAGTTAGAGTCTACCTACAGAGTGTTAACTGGCATCGCTGACCGACTGACTATAAATTATTTTGAATCAAAAAGGAAATTAATATAAAGCATTATTGGAACTTATGGAAGTTAGTATCTCTCTATACATAAAAGGGACTTTAAACTCTTCTATTCTTATATAAATAAACGTAACAATGTATTCGCTAAAATAATATTAAACGTGTCCACATTTCACAATTTAATTAAGCTTTCAAATTTCCCAAATGAAAGCTGAATAACCAACTTGCTACGAACAAAACTACACGCCGAAAATTGTTAATGTGCCCATATTGCAGTTACGGCGTAGCTCCACCGTGATCTGGCCTCAAGCAATGTATGTTTATTAGTGAAGCGCTTTTATCGAAAATATTAGTGTCGATATTGTATAAATATCTATCGATTTATCGTCTAAACAATACAAATATAAGACACTTAATTATAATTTGGTTTTAAGAGGCACAATAAAACTCATTTGTTTCTCTGAAAAATGAAGAATGACATTTTTATTTATCAAATATTTTACATACTTATATAATATTTACATAATAACACTATCTTATCTGAAAAATGAAGAAACGACAATAAAAGTTTATTATTCACCTCTCAATTTATGCAATTTAATAAAACACAAAATTAATCTTACAAAAATAAATTCAGCGTGCGTTCTTCGTCTTAGACAAAAATGACAGACCGTTTGACAAACGTTGAAAAAACAGTGCGCGCGCATATTCACATTAAAGGAATAATTTTCTTTACATAAATAAATATGGATTTTGATTATTTGCAAAATAAAAGTATCTGTTGTTGTTGTACTAATCTCAGAAATGCTATGACGTAACGTAATGTAACGTAGAGGATTTTTCTATTGATAGGCTATTATGGTTTTCCGCAATGACTATAATAAAGGTAACATAACATTTGTGGACAAAAACGTAGTTGCGGGTATCAACTAAATCTCATAAGAGGCAAACGAACAGGTGGGTCACGTGATATTAAGTGATCACCACCGTCCATAAATACTTGCAACACCAGAAGAGTCGCAAGTACGTTGCCAGCTTGTTTGGAGGACGGCGAATGGGGAAGGGGATGTGGGTTATCCGGCGCTCTCACTGACCGAACGAAACGCAATAATGCAGAGCACTGTTACTTCACGTCGGTTTTCTGCGAGAGGGTGGTAGCACCCCGGTCGAGACGACCCATTCATGCTGAAACCAGTAATAGCTTTAGCGTGGTTCTACCACCTACCAAGAGACTAGTAAACTGTGAGAAAGAGAAATATATTTACTTTTAGGTAATAAATTGAGTGAAAAAGGAACTTTATAATGTTATTGCTACTCTTATTTATTTTCGATATAGAAACCATTATGAACAAAACGCATAGTTTGCCGCCTCAGTAGGCATACGTTATACTGCGATAAATCTTAGAATAAATAAATAATAGAAATATATTGGATTAGATGATTTTACGAACTGAAAACTGATAAATTATTATAAAAGTTAAAAAAAACTACATCTCTTCAATAATGCCACCTACGATCCTAACTATAACTATGAAACATTTGGGGTGAAACAACACTATAAATGAGCAGAGTCAGTTGTAAGGACCGATAGAATTGAAAATTCAAAACAATGGAATAACTGTTCATTTTTTTTTATCAGTATAAACAATTAAAGTGTGAAATATTTAAATTTCATAATTTATAAATTTAAATAATTAACAAATCAAATCAAAAATATTTTATTCACTTTAGGCCCTAATAAGGCACTTATGAACTTCAAAGACTACCACCGGTTCGGAAAGTAGCCCAGTCATCGAGAAGAACCGGCAAGAAACTCGATCGGGTATATTTTTTTAATATATATTTCTAATACATCATACAATAGCTTTTAGTGGATGCACACAGAGGAGTCAATTCCAGACATCACTATCGTTCACATACTGATCCACTCTATAATATCCTTTTAAAAATAAAACCCGTTTGATGTGGCGCTTAAATTTACAGTCCGGCACTGTAAATTACTGTAAACACTGTAAGACTAGCATAAGGCTTGGTTTCATATCTATTGGTATTCCGAGCAATTATTATATATATTTTATAAAGTATATTAATCAATCAAAAATATGATGGGCTGCACAAATCCAATACAAACTATTAACATGTACCTAAGCCGCTATACTACGCGTCGCTAGTCTGACGCAAGCGCAATACGTCACGGACATGTCGCAGTCATTGGTGACGCGACTCATAAGCTTTTCTCCAAACAAAAATCGCTCAACGCATCTAAAGAAATTTTCACTTCAAAAATATTTCACAAAATCATTCAAGTCCTTTATAAAAAGAAGAGTTACAAACAAACCCAACACGTGAATATTAAGTTTCATCACATCAAAGTACTGGCCAAATAATTAGTTCAAGTAATGTGCGTAAATTCTCCAATACAAAGAATAACAACAAATTGCTAATGACTACGTCCGGTACCGCTACGACACACCCGAGAGACGAGACTACAAGGCCACACGGGGTAGCCACTATTGACCTGCGATACCGCGCTATTGACTTTATCGGGGGTGTTACTAATGACCTCTAACGCTATTGGTTCAATTTATCGGCTGTTCATTATTCACACCGGTATGAGAACTTCATTGGTGGGAGTTCGGCATATAAAGTGAAAGATGTCGCTGATCTACACGCACTCCTATGTGGAAGTTATTGTAAGGCGAAGCTCTGCCCGGATAAATAGTCACAGTGCCTACAGAGTGTTATTAGTTTCCCTGACCGACCGACCGAATATACATATTTTGTCACAAAATACAAACGATAGCAAATAGCCATTTGTACATACAAAAACTTTATGAATATTACCTATTTTTATTAGAGACGGAAAAAGACAACATAATAATAATTGCGTTCCCAATAAACCAATCTGTAAGAAACCAGTTCCAATTATCCTTACGGAGACATTCAATTACAAAAAAAGCCGATTTTCTCATCGAGAAAACTTTTCAGATCCCTAATAAGACTGGGTCCGATAATTGCCAGCGTATTCGGGGCCAGCCCGTCCACTAAATATAGACGTGCTGTCAGCAATTCTCGGCTTATTCCGACCTCTCTTTGTGTTTTCAGTCGTTTGAAAAAGTAAAAATAGCTGTGTAAAGTTGCGAAATGTTACTTATACGTTGTCTGTTAAGACAACGCTTAAATTTTTCTTTTTCTTGTTGACTTGTCTCGGAATAAACGTCCGGTTTTATATATTTTTCGTGTTTATTCTAATGTGTACACTGTATTGTTGTATTAATTATGTCTTCTATTAACGAATAATTCTTGACTAAGTTATTGTGTTGACGAAAATTAACCGAAGCTGAATCTAAAATTAAACAAAACGTTTTTGTTTCTAAAACTTCACGCAACCACACATTAATTTAGGCCGTATGGAAGGATGACCTTTGCCTATTGTAACTAAAAATTATCTATAGTGTATTCTGTTGGAGTTACAAGAAAATCATTGAAATTATATCAAGAAACTTGTAATATCGATACTCACTTGACAATGGCAGTAATAGTCTACAAGAAGACTGGTTGCCAAATTTTTTAAAAATAAAATAGAATAGTGTACTCTGTTATTGATATAGAATTATTGATGTAGAATTATTGATTATGTGAAAGAGATGACGCTATGAACGAGTCAAGAGTGTGAGCGTATGATACGATAGGAAGGAAACGGTCACAGCGTATGATACGATAGGAAGGAAACGGTATGACTTTTTTATTTCCAACTAAATCTCGTATTCATTTATTTTCTCTTTATTTGTATTGAGGATTTGTTCAAAGAAAACATGCCACCCTCATCCATACTATAAGAATTCACAACTTACAAATATATAATACATCTTACAAAATACTAACAAAAAACTAAATTAAAAGACCGAATATTGCAATCACAATTACAATATTTCATTACAAACACCTACATTATAGGTATTCTTAAATACCTGTTCTTTGAGAAATTCGTTCCGGAACTTATTCAATGGAATATATCCAGAATTCTCAAAACCAAGATGACCATGTTTCTTCTCATATTAGAATCTTGGAACCATGGGACCGACGTGTTGTTTTGGTTCTTATTCGAAGCGATGATAGTTAATTAGGTAAGTTCAGTTTTAGAGGTGGTAGAGCCACGCTGAAGCTATTACCGGTTTCAGCATGAATGGGTCGGCTCGCTCGGGGTAGTACCACCCTCTCACAGAAAACGGACGTGAAGTAACAATGCAAGCACATTGTTGCGTTTCGTTCGGTCAGTGAGAGCGCCGGTGACCCACATCTCCTCCCCCTCATCATCCCTTCTCCTCATCCCCTCCCCCAAACACAGGCTGGCAATGCATTAGCGACTTCTCTGATGTTGTTAGTGTCTATGGTTGTTAGTGTTACTAGTGTATTCAATTATCTTATCTATATAGATATAAAACACTTGCTGAATGTATGTAATCGCATCACTTCAGAGAGGCTGGCAGAGTGTTTTGTAATTGTCATGACATGGTTTTTATGAAGTAATGATTTAAAAAATCGTACGATAAGGTGAAAAATTTAGTATAAAACATTTCTATATAGAAGCGAGTGAGCGAGATAGAAAATAGTGGAGAGATCTCTAATATATTAAATGAAATAAAAAAATATTTATTCAATTTAGGCTTTGAGAAGGCACTTATAAACGTCAAAACTGGTTCGGAAAACAACCCAGTCATCCATAAGGACATCAGAAAAAAATTCGATCGGTTTTTAAAAATACTGACAATTATTCAGTTAACATTTTATTTCATTACATAATTGTTCTGTAAACAGAAAATTTGGTTTCATTTCTTCGTTAGTATACCGGAACGAAGCTGGGGCAGGCAGCTAGTTTAAAATAAACGCAAAGAAATAATTAATTAATATTGCAGTCTTGCAAGACGTTGCATGAAATATAACTTTTCTTATTACCGCAATTTGTAAACATTGCAGTCCAGATGAAACATCTTATAGAACTCGTTTCAAAGCTTTCATTATTCATGAAAGACCGTGACGTTTTGATTAATGCTTGAAACAAAGTTGTAATTTTATTTCCCTCCCCCAGATACAGAAATGAGAAGCTTAACTATCATTATTCAAGTTATAAGAAGCAGTTTTGTCATAATACGAAAGAATTTAATTTTATTTCTTTATTCCTAATAAATTTATTATGCATTGTGAATTCTTTTTTTACACTTTAAGTCTTTAATTCAGAAGTAATCAAAAACAATTTATATGTGCATATTATTTACGTAACCATACTATTGACCATCGATTTATTGTTTGTACTATTGACTAGCTGTTGTCAACTTGACGATTAAAAATGTTCACATTTCTGCATATATTCTGGTTTATTTACAGTTGTATTTGTTTCTCTATTCCTGTTTAAGGTATCCTCTATTTTATATCTTAGTTAATTTGTATAAGTAAATGTATTGATTAATAATAAGTATGATATCGCACTTGATGGGTGTTGACGATTACTGCTGTTTCTTTTTCCAAAAGATAAACTATCTATATAGATTTTATTGAACTATCTTATTGGGAGAAAATTAGTAAAATTAGTAAGGAATTAATTATTATTACATTTTATGTCATAGTTTTCGTTTAAATAAGAGAAAATATATATCTTCGCGAGATCCTACAAAGTAATTGTAAGGAAAGTGTATCTGAATATTAAAATAATTATATCTTATTTATTTCATTCCGTTTATCGAAACAGTACATATAATGAAGTGTTTCATGATACCACATTTGAAACAGAATTTACAATGACTTATATACCAAATAAAACAACAAAGCCCACAAAATCACGGTAACACAAAGTCAAAGGCAGTATAATGAAGTCGTCAAAATAAACCGAAAACAGTCAAAAACAAAAGCTTTAAAGTCTATTCAGCCTTATAACAGCGAGAATGAGGTCCTTAACAGTCACAATTAAGGGAACAAAGGGGCAAAATCTCTAATGCTTCGCTGTAGACTGTCTCAAACAATGTGCTACTGAATCTTGCCGAAACTCTTCAGTATACGCTTCTCGTTATCGACTGATGCCTCACATATAAAGGAATTATAAGATTTCTCGTATATTAAGGTAAGGGTTGTAAGGTCACTTTACGGTGATGTATTATGTATAATTAATTGATACTTAATGATTTTTTTTTTTACTGGGATTTAAAACAGAATAAATAATAGCTATTATTTCAATCAAGAATACAATAAGCGATTTGTTGTAATTATTTGTGCGCATGAAAAACAAACTCTGTTTAGTAATTATACGCAAAATGTATGCAACTTTTTATGACGTATTAAAGGCAATCAATTGACTGTCGCCGGATGTTACGTTGCGAGTAGTTCGTTATATTACCGACAGGGGAATAAGCTTTATAACTATTATATCAGGAACTCATTTATGAGTCATTCTCGTTCTGTGACCGTGATCAAATGTCGTTATTCTCTTACGATCACTGGCCATTATTTCAAGTGGTTACGGGCAATAAACTGTTCAATTTATACAATTTCACGAGTATTTTAAAATATAATAATGTAGTCAAATTTACAACATAACACCCAACATTTGTTTGAAATTAGGATTGTATAGTATTCATTTCGTAGAAAGCTTTAATTTTAGATGTTGATAAAGTTTCTAAGAATAATAGAATAGAATAATACATCATTCTTCGTAATTAATCTTTAATATACTGAAATCTGACAACAAAGAAAGGTAAAAGATCATATTTCGATGACAATAATCGATGTTCATATCAACTTTAATTTGATTTAATTTAAGCCATAGAAGATCGTTTTATGGTGATGACACTAATTGACTTTGTGTACTAAAATGGTAAATATGCTAAACCGACAGGAGGGCTGGCCAAGTACACAGGCTAGAATACATCTATAGGTGTTTAACTAGAGGGTGATAGGTAGCGGGTGACTGCTTAGAAAAAGCTCTACTAATACCAGGTGTATATTTAGACAATAGCAATATTTAAGGAGGACACTCTGTAGTCGATACTCGTTCTAAATCAATTAAAAAAATAGATGCTTAATATTTGACCTAATTATCTAGAAACATACAAAAATTATACTCATTCCTATAAGTACTATTACAAATACAAATATTACTATATAATTACATTTGTAATATTTGTATCTTTTTTTTTCGATGTTTACTTTTTGTTGTTGTTAGCTGTTTACATGTATAAGTTATGTTATATTTAGTGTCAATACACCGACTACACGTCCGTAGATTACTTAGGGTCTCCATTGAAAATCAGCGTTGCAGTACCACCCTAGTTATGCTGCAGCACTTTGCTGAATGGAGGTGCCTTTGTTGGATATTCAAATAAGCTATGTATATGTTCATCTTGTTGTTTTCATGTTATCCAGCAATAAAGACATTTTCTTTCTTTTTTCTTTCTATAAGCGTCTATGTTAAAGCACAATGTCAATGACCGTCGGGTGAAATGAAAGTGATTTGAATGTGAAGTCAACCAACTAAGGAAAGATAGTTTTTTGAAGTTTTATTCAATTCTGATTGCCACTTGCAGATTTTATCACCTGTCTGCATGACTTAGGTTTATTTAAGTTATTATCTATACTTTTGAAATTCTTATAATAAACTTTACCTAAGGTTAAGGTCTTTGTTGTCTATTAGTATTTGCTTTGATATTATTATTTTATCTGTTAAATGTTACCATGAAGTGTCATATCCTAGAATATTGCGAGTGTCTAACCTTTCACCTGGTTTACTACGGTTTTATCACAATATGTTTCTTCATCGTGAATTCACGGTCTATCGCAAGGATTCGAAGCTATATCGATCGTTGCAGCATTCGAACTCTTAACTACCAAACTCTATGTAACTTACCTTTTACCCGCGACTTCTTTCACGTTAATGTAAATTTGACATTACCCTCGAAAATACTACATTTTTTCCTTGATTAAAGATATTATATGGTCTTTTCCGTACTCCTGAAAATGTGACATATTTACCTAACGAGTTATTAAGGCGTGAAAGTATAACAAACAAACAATCGCACATTCGCAATTATAATTTTAGTTAGGGTTAAAATTATTGAGTTAGGCTTACATTGGTGTCACCGTTATGTGGTAAGAATGGGAGACCTTGTGTAAGTTTTGATTACGATTGCCACATATAGTTTCGTGTCAAAGCAACAATGCTTACTATACTAGGTTCCTATAGGACTGCTAACATAAACCGCACACGAAGTGTTCATCAACTTAGTCCTAAAATCTATCAACATATTGATAAATTTCTTTCAACTATATTTTGAAGGTTATAATAGATACAGACATTCGTTATCATATGAGCCAGTAAGAGACACATTGCGAGGCCATATGCCTCTTATCGAAGGAAGGTCATAATCACGACGCCATCCCACACGCAACCCACACATTGGCGATTTCAAATAACGAGATATCCAGTTCTATATATTCCCACATAAGATGGTATTATTAGAATATATCTCAGGTTCATGTTTCCTCACGGTATATTTGTTCTCCCTCAGCCGATAGTGTTACCAGTTTAAATTAGTAAATGTACGCGAATTCCGAAATATTCGCTGGTATTAAAACTCCACCTGTCAGACCACTGTGACTATAAAATTACAGACATTAAATTGTGCAAATTTCTTGTCCCCGTAAAGCGTTTATAACAATTCATCTTACTTACATTTAGCTTCAAGGGAAAAACAAACGTTTGTGGGCAAACAACAAACAGAATTATAAAATCCACAGCGACGCGACGCGACGTTTCTCACGGCTAAGAATCGCAAATTTTATAACTTCCATTCTCGTTTTAGCGTGAAATAAAATTTTGAAAGTTCTTTACAACATTCATCAAGACGTCATGAGCCAAGACTTTTGAATAATAAAATTCTTACCCCCGGAGCGAACGTAAGATCTGCCCGGTCTCAGTTCCCCCTCGTTTTTTTTTTATAACTTCATTGTTAAAGGTAGTAATCTCTTACGTTTATTATTATTACCGAACTCCCATTTATCATGTTGGTTGTACCTGTGATAAATAGCTACGATGTTTGTGTGAAGTTTCTTCTTATTTTCCTCGTAAGTACATTTAAGGTTCTTTTTGATCGGAATACGTTTCAATTATTTTTATTAATGTTTGAGTTTTCTTTCCTTTTTATTTCACTTGGGGACTTTTACCATTGTAGATACGTATCTGAAATGGCATCACATCAGTTCCAGTTGCATCCGTAAAATGACATAATTCCAATCGTAACGTTTATCTACTTAGAACTTACTTTATATCCTTAGTCATTTAAAGTACGACTGCAAACATATTGGAAAGCTAGAATTACTAATATACCTATTTAGTTACAAGAAACAGTGACTAATTGGTTAAGTCATGTTTCACACTCGGTAAGAGCATTAACAGTTTTTAAAGGAATAGTGTAAGGTCCTACAACAAAATCCCAAAATACATTACCAATATGCCGAATAGCAAATTCAAGTATTATGTCATGCGGGCAGTGATGTCTTAAAATAATACCCCTTTTTGTGTATCCGCCAAAGACAAAGCTGGTAGAGCCATGCTGTAGCGATTACTAGTTTCAGCATGGATGGGTCGGCTCGCCCAGGGTAGTACCACCCTTTCACAGAACACTGCTTGCACTGTTGCGTTTAGTTCGGTCAGTGAGAGCGCCGGAGGCCCATCTCCTTTCTTCTTTCCCTGTCTCTCCCCTATACAACTGGCAACGCTTTTGCGACTCTACTGGTGTTGCTAGTGTCTATGGACGGTGCTGATCACTTAAGTGACCCACCTGTTCGTTTGCCTCCCTTTGACATAAAAACATACAACTATAATGTATTATTATAAAAACATGGACAGTAAAGTTTAAATAAATTAAATATTAGTTTTATGAATGTTATTTGCAAGTTGATTCCAGTTTTTATATTATTTACTATTAGTTTTATAGTTATGGAAGAAAACCTATATTTTTACTCTTTAAACGATAGCTATATCGTAAGGCGATTTGTTGAAGCAAAATTTGTTATGTTGCCGACAGCACAACGCATGTAATTTACGCGTGCCGATTGATAGGTAGCAGAGCAACGCTTGTAGAAGTTAGAGGCACACTGAAGCTATTACTGGTTTCATCATGTATGGGTCGGCTTGCCCGCGGTACTACCACTTGCCCCACAGAAACACCCACGTGAAGTAACAGTGCTTGCATTGTTGCGTTTCGTTCGGGCACTGAGAAAGCCGGAGGCCCACCTCCTTTAAAAAGCCGGCAACGCACTCGCGACTCCCTTGGTGTTGCTAGTGTCTATGGATGGCGGTGATGGTCACCTTCAGGTGACCCGCATGTTCGTTTGCCCCCTATAATATAAAAAAAAAAGATTTTAATACATTACTAAGTAAAACTTTATCAATCACGTAATCTAACCCCTTCATCTCTAATTTTACTAGTAGGTATCCCTGCGTTCATCGCAATAAAGTTATTATTAAAGACATTAGTAACTTAGACGATTGACTGTAAGTTTCAGTATCGGTAGCGACGAAAGAACAAAGCGAAAGTTTTATGTTTTCGCATTTTATTCCGATTATTTCGAGTGATTTTATAGAGGTCTTGTTTGGTTATTTAATATTTATTAAATATATAAAGTGTATGGTAAGTAATTTATAACTTGTGACCTTTATTTATTTATTACGAATAATGGCGTATTTTAAAGAACTTAGATTAAGTTCTTAACTTATACCTGAAATAGAAGAAAGTAAAAATACATAAATTTTCATGATTACAGAGTATTTTCATCAATAAATAAATAATTAAAATCAAGTAATCTTCAAAAACTAATATAAAAATCAAACAAGCCTCTTTAAGCTTCTTAGCGTCACATAGAAAAAGACGTACTTACATATACTTCTTCCGCGTAATCGGATAAAAATACCGCAATGTTATATAGACTCACTCTGAAACCAATATCACTAATATTAGCATGCTCATGAGGACTGAGTTGCAATGCTTCATGTGCCAGTGTGTAATGCTGACAACACCCTTCGAAACTGATCATAGCAACGCAAGTACTAATATAAATTGTGGCAGAAATATGTGTGGGGTAATAGTGAGTGATGTATTTCGCAAAATGAAATTTATAGCAGAAATAGCTAAACATTTACTTCGAAATAACAAATTGAAATTACGTACTCATAATAATTTAAACTCATATGTACACTATCTATCTAACTATCTATATTATAATAAAACTGTAATGTATTTCGCAAAATGAAATTTATAGCAGAAATAGCTAAACATTTACTTCGAAATAACAAATTGAAATTACGTACTCATAATAATTTAAACTCATATGTACACTATCTATCTATCTATCTATATTATAATAAAACTGTAGCAGGGTCAAATCTGTACATTAAATATTTTTTGAAAATTTTGATGGGGGTAGGCTTTGTTGTCGATATAGAAGCCAAAAATAACCCTTTTAAAATTTTTGTCTGTCTGTCTGTCTGTCTGTCTGTCTGTCTGTCTGTCTGTCTGTCTGTCCCTGTGAACGCGCATCACTCGGAAAGTACTGAACCGATTTTGACGAAACTTGGCACAGTGATAACTAATATAACGAGATTACATTTAGGATACTTTTTGTCCCATAAAACGCAATGGATTCTCCAGGATCTGCCTGTTTGTCTATACCTTTAAACACGAATCACTCTGAAAGTACTGAACCAATTTAGCCTTTAAACACGAATCACTCTGAAAGTACTGAACCAATTTAGATGAAATTTGGCACAGTTATAACCAATATCAGAAGGTTACATCTAGGATACTTTTTATCTTATAAAACGCAAGGGATTCTTCAGGATAACGGACGAAAGTAAAAAAAATGTAGTTCATGATATTCTTGACGAATTTTGGTAAATTTTCTTCGTGCTATATATATAGCAGACAGATTAGCTAAAAAATTAAGCTATATTTCCATATGCTACTTTAAAAAAAAATACCAAAAAAAAAACGACCACCCTGATTCGAACCGTCGTCTCAGTCGAAACATACAAAGCCCCGTACGTTACAACTGAGCTACGCCTACATGACATTTCCGTACGTAATTATTGACCACGTATGAAACATTTATGTAGACGAAACTGTCACTTATGTTGTTACATTTATTTCATTGTATAAAAAAATGTTTGCTAAACAAAGGTGACAAGATTTATTTATTTATCTATACTATAATAAAACTGTAACAAAGCCAAATCTGTACATTACAAGGTTACATTTAGGATACTTTTTGACCCATAAAACGCAAGGGGTTCTCCAGGATAACGAAAGAAAAGAAATTAGTTAATGTAACTAGACTTTTTTGCGACACCTTAGTATAAGAGCCAGCAACGTTGGAAGAACGAGAATTTGAGAAAAGTTGGTTCTTTAATATGAAGATATATTATGCCCTTCCAAACACGATTCAGGATACCTGGTAGCCGGTTAACGTTGTATTTTTTAATGCGAATTACACCTTTACAGATCAACATTTTGATTTATAAATAATTTAAGGAACATTTTTTGTCAGTAACTTTTATAAGTTTAACGTTTATACGTTATTAAAAACATGAATTTTTCACTGCCAGACAATTTTGTTATTGACAATAATGTGCCTGGTGATATTCTTTATAAACAAAATAATTCATTTCAAACCATTTTATTTTTTCCCTTGCAAAGAACATATTTCATTTTGTTAACCAGGCTCTTCCACAATTATGGCTATCTTTATTATACAGCCAGTGTTGCGCTAAGCTAGAGTTATAACTAAGTTATTCTATACATAGGTTTTGGTAGGGGGTAGAGCCACGCTGAAGCTATTACTGGTTTCAGGATGAATGGGTCGGCTCGCCCGGGGTAGTACCACCCTCTAACAAAAAGCCGACGGGAAGTAACAATGCTTGCATTAGTGCGTTTCGTTCGATTAGTGAGAGCACCGGAGAGGCCCACCTCTCTTCCCCTTCCTCCTCTCCCCTTCCGCTTCCTCCCCCTCCAACACAGGTTGGCAAGGCACTTACGACTCTCCTGGTGTTGCAAGTGTCTATGGACGGTAGTTATTACTTAACACCAGGTGACCCACCTGTCCGTTTGCCTCCTATGACATAAAAAAATACATTATATTTTTAATTTACCCTTTTTTATGTTGAAATAAAATAATATTAAAAAAAAGTGTGTGTGTGTACTTATGTACACGCATTAGAAGTTATACTTCTTTGGCGTAACAAGTAAAAATCTTTTCAAAAATTTTATCTTGCGCCTTATTCTACGTTTGTAGAAAAAACGACACTAACAATAAAAAAAAGGTATTTAATACAATGAAAGTTTTAATATAAAGAAATACAAACAACAAATACAAAGAAACAAAATGTTGACTATAGCTAACTTCAGGGTGTCGGTTTTTCGTGACGGTGTGTGCGCGCAACGTAAAAATTTACTCTCATCATTTTTTTGTTACGGTGTGCGCGTTCATCGTAAAAATTTACTCTCATCATTTTTCCCTAACGCGCCAAAAGAAATATAACTTCAATAAAATTACAGATATCTTAACATGGTTTGAACATACTTCTTTATTTACAAAAAATTGCATCGGGCACATTATTGTTAATATCAAAAATGTCTGGCAATAATAAATTCACGTTTTAGTAGCGTTTAAAAGTTAGTGAAAAACAAAACATTCTAAAATTATATAAAGTTCAATATTTTTGCCTGTAAAGGTTTACCGGCAGCCAATTCGCTGTCGAAACCGTTGCCTAGCTCTTAGACAAATAGTCACAGGCAAGTGACAGATGACACATGTTGCTCATATCTTTTTAATATTTATGTTTTTCTTTAATACAATGTAGTGTGAAAAAGTTTTAATACAAGTTGAAAATAGTTATGATGTCATTCAGTGTTTAATTTATCATTATTTATTTTATGAATATATTTTAACGTTTAAATTACAATTTAACTCTATCAACTTGATATTTTATAATGTAAACTATACTGAGCGTATAGTAAACGCCTACAAAAAAGGGAAAGGAACTACGTTCCAACTGGAGGTCCATGGACCTCTCAAGCTTTTTTTACATTACTGCCAATATACGTAGGTTAGTTTTTATTTTAATTGAACCCGGTAGATGATGTTACGAACGGGTTGTAGGCTTATTGGGACAGAAGTTACTGGGACAACGTACTGGGAAGACATTTATCGGCAATATATGTAGGTTATTTGTTATCTTAATTGGACCTGGTAGGTGATGCTGCGAACGGGTTCAAAGCATATTTTAAAATATTTCTCACATACCAACTGGGTATATGTTTGAGTGAGTCCCTGGATAGTTGGGATTCACAATTTGAAACAGTAGGCATCGCTGCAATCGGGTTTTGAGATGTATTTAGATTTTTCGCGTTTAAAAGTACAATCGAAACCGGTAATAACTGATTTGGTGCAGACGAAGTCGCACGGGTCAGCTAGTTCTATATAAAGTCATTTTTAATAGGATTTCAATATCTGTAGGTACTAATGTCATTAGTATAAAGAGGTAAAGTTTGTGAGTTGGTGATGTTCTAGGAGGTAATCTCAGGAACTACTAACTTCGGGGTGTAAGGGGTGTCGAATAACATCATAAGACTTGAGACACCCAAGCAAACCTCACCTGCACACGGTGCACCCTGCTGAATAGCGAACGAGGCAATGGCGAAAGCGGGGCGGTAGGGTTTTACAGCCTGACGGGGTCGCAACCACCATGTATATGGCGAAAATGGCCGTAATAGTGATTCGCTTCTGCGGGTCGCGTTTCGGGATTAGCCTGTGCATATCCAGCTTTTTGCAGCCCGGCATGATGTGGCGACCGGCAATGGTCACTCGGTGGTCGCCATTGTTTTTGGATTGTACTGTGCTTACCATCAGGCATAGTGCAGTCAATTGACGTGCTACAATAAAAAAAAACGATTCTGAAAATTCTTTGACCAATAGAAAGCCACGAAAGGATTACCACCACGACTCATTCACTTCACTATTATTTAGAAATACATAAATAGGGAGCTAATTTTATAGGTGGTAGAGTCACGTTGAAGCTATTACTGGTTTCAGCATAGATAGGTCGGCTCGCCCGGAGTAGTACAATCCGACCCACAGAAACACCGACGTGAAGTAACAGTGTTTAACAGTAACATTGTTCCCTTCTCTATTCACCCCTTCCCTAAACACAGGCTGGCAATGCACATGCGACTCCCCTGGTGTTGCAAGTGTATATTGATGGTGGTAATCACTTAACATCAGGTGACCCACCTGTTCGTTTGCCGCCTATGATAAAAAAGAAATTATAAAATAAATCTTCTATAATGTATGCTCGCGCGTAGAACAACACGAGAATCCTGATATATATTATTTTGTGGTTCACTAGAATATGTCACAAGAATTGACGAGAAATACGATGTACCGTTGTAAGCGCATTTAATACTGAGAAAACACTTATTGCTTATTCACATTTTCATAAAAATAAACGTCTGGTGGTAGATTATACTTTCAGCAAATATCCATGAAGATTAGGAAAAGTAAAATCTATCAAAACCCGATCTCACGATATCAAACAACTCGTGATACCTACGTTGAAATATAAGAACTTAATGGGGCGGATCATTTCTGTGGGTTCAAATAATCGGAGCGGAAGACAGATAAATTAAGGCAGTCCTCGAGGGGAACGCTACGAGAGCGCGTCGTATCTAAAGATCAGAGAGTTTCACGTGTGCTATTTAAATTTATAATAAATGCTTGAAATGTTTTTCTTTTAGGAGAACCAACTTATCTGAAAATTGGAGTATTTTTAACTCTACTCGCTTTTTAACTAAATGCCCGCAAAACCCACGCTTGTACTAAAGATTTAAATGAAACCATTAAATTCCATAGTACAGTATAGTAATGAAATAAAATGACAACTTAATAACTGAACGTCTATTTGTCATAACTGTAAATGTTTTTGAAGATCTCTCTACTATTTTCTGTCCCATTGTCACTATTTTTTATATGCAAAATTTAATCCAAACATATTTTTTCACTAGCGGGATCGGTAGACGTTGTTCCGTCCTGATTATTGAAAAAATCCTCAAAAATCACCTTATCCGCTGGTGAAAACCGCATGAAAATCCATTTAGTCGTTTTTGAGCTTATCGCAAACAGACAGACAGACAGACTT
Organism: Antheraea pernyi; assembly: GCA_015888305.1. Classification (NCBI taxonomy): domain Eukaryota; kingdom Metazoa; phylum Arthropoda; class Insecta; order Lepidoptera; family Saturniidae; genus Antheraea; species Antheraea pernyi. Next base: position 2,205,760 of record MU158773.1, on the reverse strand, counting down.
TGTTTTATACTATGTAATGATATGATAATGATACAAATGCCCTGGCAATTGTAAACACGACAAAAATGCATTAACCGAATAGGTGCACTTGTAAAACTAGATCGAAACCTTGTAAATGGAACTTCTTTGAAAACGCATTTGTTCAAAATTAACGTATTGTAATTTGAGAATACGACCTTCGTCTGTAAATAAAACCATGGCATTAATTGAAATCGAAAGGAATAAAGGAAACCGAACTTTCTACAACCCGCATATCGTAAACAAACATCCTTTATACAAAACTCGTGTATAGCCGAGAATGAAATGGGAACAGAAAAAGAACGGCACATGCGAATATAAAACACCGTACAAATACCGAGTCCCCGAAAATTCGTTTCTGTGCTAATCAGTAGCGGAAGTTCCTGTGTCGTGGCAGTTTATCACAATTTCCCGCAGAATTTCTCTTTTGTGACAATCGCCGTGTGGGGTGACCTCTCGTTGTTTGTTTATAGACAATTCTCCATGATTATGAAAAGTAATATGTTTTATTTAATTTCTCAAATGCGTAATGGTTATTACTTTAATATTTTATTTATAATTAATGTTCGGGCTTTCCATTTACTTCAATAAACAATTCAGATAAACGCCTTATACCATTTGTAAAAAAAATACGTGCGTGTATCAGTGTGCACACGTAAGAAGTGAAACTTCTTTATGACATCATTTTTCGAAAAATGATCTACTATATTTACAACTTTACAGAAATTGGTTAAATAAAGCTAGATTAGATAAAGTTTAAGCAAAAGGTTTTTATTATTATAAACATGGATACAAATAATTCAATTATTTTACCTTATTGTTACTAAGATTCTAATAGCACTTCATTAATTATATTTCATTAATTATAATAGAATTATTACTATTACTGTTATTATTATTATATACTTTTTAAATTAATGGCTTATGATAACTGAAATATGAAATACATGGTTTACATTCCACGGAATCTGATCATTGTGAGTGCCCCTTTAGAAATAAACATGGCGCGTAACGGAAAAATGTACAGAAATTAATATGGCGCGTAACCAAAAACGTTACATACGTAAATTCCTCCCTGCGTCGATAAAGAACTTTCACTTCAAATGACTGAAATTGTAGTAAACCTGGATGCCGCATCGATGACCTGAATTAAAACTAACGCTAAGCTTAGTAAGTGTCGCGACGCCAGCAAATTCAGTGATAATTAATTAGGTCAATAATTAATTACTCCTACAGCTGTGGATTACGTTTTTGACAGACGTCAGGAACCAATGACTTTGCACTTTAGGATATACCATAATATATAGTTTGCCTTCAGGATAATCTTGGATTAATCGACTTCGCCTATATAAACGTTGCAGCCTTGCTTGAATTGGAGTTCGACACAACTTTAGCTCGTTGGTAAGAAACTGTCAGGACTTTGCCGACTGACCACAGCCCTCCATTTGAAAATCTATCGACCAATATCTAAAGCTGTATTTTTTATACCTTATAGGCTTTAGCGGTCGACCACAATCACAGGTGCTGTACATGACGATGTTCCAAGATGGTAAACACGTTAACACTAGAGGGATTGGTTCACAACTGCACCTGCCGGAACATATATATAGGAGCCTGGCGACAGATTTTCAACTTTAGGGTGTAGCTAGCCAGGCCGGCTTTGAAAGAACCGTCTCACTATATTTTGGTCATCACAATTATGTGTGTGTGTGTATTCTAAAATATACAGTTGAAAGCCATCCCACTTCTTTATTAACTCTGACCACATTGTTTCTAATTATCATGTGAGTTTTATTTGTGATACGAAATCATAAATATATTGACAGTACTGACATAAACGATCACTACAGATATTGCGCTATAAACAACGCTATAAACAACAACAACGCTAAAAATACCACAGTCTTAAGGTCAGTCATAATAGTTTGCTACTCTTCACGACAGCCTTAGATAACCAGTGCATATTGCTCATCACACTCTTCAGACAGGTACTAAACCAATACAAACACTCCGGTTTTAAGGTAGAATTATATAATATGTGACAGTGGTACTCTCGTAGTTAAAATGTACATAGGGCCAGCAACTCTTTAAAAGAAATGGAAAGAAGTGGTATTTAATTTTTAATCGAATAGAAAAATATTAATAAATATTACTTACTTCATTTTTGTGAAACAGCATGCATGACTTATTATCACGTTCCGCCTGAGCCGAGCGTGCAGGCAAGAGCGCGTAACAAGCAGTGGAGAGGCGCGATCGGCCTAAGCGTTCGGTTTGCGACGCATCTATCTCTCTTCCACACCATCACCCAATGCGACCGAGTCGTTATCACGTAAAATTATCGTCCGTAGGCCGTCTTTACAAACAAACAATTTTTTGTTTAAAATTATTGACCCAAATTAATTGCCAAAAGTATCACAGCTTTCGTAAGGAATAAGAAAACCTCAATAACCTATTTTCGTAGCAGTTTTAATACCTATTTGACCTCTTTCAATTGTAATGGAAAACTCACTTTAAATATTTAAATTAACTATTCCATATCAGCTATCACCGCCCATTCATTGAAACAGGGTTTGATATAAAATCAAATGTGTCGTGTGTGACATTATCCCCAAATATGAATGTTATTACGACATTAATATCGGTAACTTTGCTTGTCCTAACGCAATGGTCCAATTTCCTTATTGTAAACGAAACACCCCGTCGAGAGGATTACAGGAACTCAGCTGTTAACAAACCGGGCGGTGTTTGACCTCCATAATTGTTACAATGCTGAGATTAAATCATAATCCCGGGCTTATCCAGTAATCCCCGAAATTATACTCAACCGAGCAATATGCCGGTAGTTCCCACTAACGTATAAATTATAGAAAAACTGACACAAGCTTCCTGTACGGGCTATAATTAACGGGACTTTGATGAATATCCATGAACTGGGATATTATAGATTATTTTTGCCTATGTATGTCAGTTATGTTTCTGTGAGGAAACTGAAAACAAAATATAGACCTTAGGTTAGGTTCATTGGTTTTTTTCTTTTTTATGTCTTAAGCGGCTAACGAACAGGTGGGTCACCTGCTGTTAAGTGCGCACCACCGTCCATGGACACCAACAACACCAGAGGAATCGCAAGTGCGTTGCCACCCTTAGGGGAAAGGGATTAGGGGAGGGAGAGGAGAAGAGGGGCGGGAAGGTGGGCCTGCGGCGCTCTCACTGACCGAACGAAACGCAACAATGCAAGCACTGTTACTTCACGTCGGTTTTCTATGAGAGGGTGGTACGACGGTGAGCCGACCCATTCATGCTGAAACCAGTAATAGTTACAGCGTGGCTTTACCACCATTTGGTTCTGCCAAAGAGATTATGAACGCATTTTTCATACATAATTACTGGCAACAAATCCTTATGCATGGAGAAATGGATGGTAGTCGTAAAATCTTTGACATCGTTTTAACTGTATACGTAATATGTCATTATTACACCAGTTCGTAGACAGTGCCGTCAGCTAGTCTTTAAATTAGTGGGGCATATGAAGATTCACCAGACTAAACCCCCCTCGGCAGCGGCTCAAGTCTAGGTCCGTTCCCTCGGCGTGGAGCCCTTCAGTGCGTTGCTCGCGCGATACAGTGACACAAAATCTTACATCACTGCAACAACATTACACATATCACCTCCACACACGTACACGCACACATGCTTACACATGAAAGGGTTTTATTATTTTCCCTTATCGAACTGAAATAGTTTAGAAAAATTATACGACACGAAATACATACAAGAGTTATTGAGGTATGTTTGGTACACATATATATTTCAATAACTCATATAAGTATGAATATGTAGCTTAGCTTAGGTCAGCTCAGTTAGGTCGCGAATGGCTGCTCCCCAACATAGGGGGCCTGAATGCGGGGTGCCGCCGACTATATATGAGGGTCGTACGGGCGATGGCCGTCTACGGTGCCCCGATATGGGCCGACGCTCTGGTTGCCGCTAATATGCGGGGGCTGCGCGCTGCGCAGCGCATAGTGGCACTGAGGGCGATCAGAGGACCGTGGCCTCCGCGGCGGCCTTTGCGCTCGCCGACTCCCTGCCCTGGGAGCTGGAGGCGGGAGTTCTTGTCGCCGTGTACGAATTTACGGCGGCAAGAAAGAGTATCGGGGAGCCTCCGGCTCCCAGGGAGATTGAGGCCACGAGAAGAGAGGGTCGGGAGGAGGTGAAAGAACGATGGAGGCGGGACCTGGCGGACGAGCGGTATGGGCGTTACACTATTGACGTCGTCCGCCCGGTCCTGCCAGATTGAATAGGGAGACGTTGGGGCTCCCTGTCGTTCAGACTGGTGCAGGTACTCATCGGGCATGGTTGCTTCGGGTGGTATTTGCACCAGATCGCTCGTAGGGAGCCAACCACCGCATGTCATGAATGCGGCGCAGCGGAGGATACCGCGCAGCACACCCTGTCTGAGTGTGCTGCGTGGGAGGGACAGCGACGTATTCTGATTGCGGCGATAGGGCTGGATTTGTCGTTGCCGAGTGTGGTTTCGGCCATGCTCGGCAGCGAAGAGGCATGGAATGCGATGGCCACCTTCTTCTCGCAGAAGGAGGCGGCGGAGAGGGTCCGCGAAGATGACCCTCTGAGTGGTTCTCTCCGCCAACGGAGGACCGGAGAGAGGAGGCGGCGATTTGCGCTTCCCCTCCCACCACTGTAGTCGGACCTGAGGGGGTGGGCCGGGGGGACCATCTCCTCATTGCACGGGTCCGGTGGGCGAGGAGAGGCAGCTGGTGTGTACCCAGTCTGTCTCCCTATTAGGATGGAATCCGGCGGCCACCTTCCGCCGGGCGGACCGCTGGGGCGGCTATCTAAGGGGAATAGCTTAGTTCGATCCCTTGCCATCCCAACAATACGGTCGTACGGTACCCCGTGGGGTTTTAGTCCGTGCGAGTCGGACATAACCAATCCTCTCCCCCGAGAGGGTGGCGTATCCATAAGGGATTTCCCTAAGTAAATAATAAAAAAAAGTTAGGTCGCGAATTGCATGAATCTGGCAACAACCCAAGCCGAGGTGTGCCGTGAACCTTTGAGTTAGTTGTCAAAATAAAATCGGCTGTCTTAAGCGCTCGCCTTAGTAGTTCGGTGAACCTGTTAAGGCCATGCCTGGACAATAGTGTAGTCAGTTCGAAAAAAAATATGAAAATGTTTATTACGTCTTTGATAAATTGTTCATATTACATGCTCATCATTCAACGTGTTACTTAATTCAGATAGAGTCGGCTTAATTTTTTTCAGCGCTATACGAAACTTAAATCCCTAAATTTCCTATATAAATAGTTATTTTACTATAGTCTGTTGTAATACACGTGCTAGTTTATGGCATAAAACCAATATTTTCAATTACTACGCTGCCATGAAACATCGATACACGTAACTTTTGTAGCGGGTATGGGGACAAAACACTGATTTAAACGAGTCTGTCAGATACCGGCGCTCTTGAATGTGCTGACAGGACACAAGTGTTAACGAACCCCAGGGTAGGAGTTACTAAAATAGAATGTCCCATTTCTATATTTTATAGGTTCCATCCAGCGTAGGACAACAATCTCATTTATTTTTAAATGACGTATGTGGTCTAAGATAGTGTACACGCTAAACTTTCAGGAATTGGCTCTCAAGTTGATAATAAAATTTTGTAGGTGGTAGAGCCACGCTGAAGCTATTACTGGTTTCAGCATAAATGGGTCGGCACGTCTGGGGTAGTTCCAACTTCTCACAGAAAACCGACGAGAAGTAACAGTGCTTGCATTATTGCGTTTCTTTTGGTAAGCGAGAGCGCCGACGGCCCACTTCCCCTTACCCCTCGCTCTCCCCTCCCCCTCCCTTTCTAGTCTCCGCCTACCCCCTAAACGCAGGCTAGCAACGCAGTTGGGACATTGGTATTGCTAGTGTCTATGGACGGTGGTGATCACTTAACATCAAGTGACCCACCTGTTCATTTGCTTCCTATGATATAAAAAAAAGAAGTGCGATGTATACGATAAGTGAACATTGGTGTGAAAATTATAATTATACTTACCATCCATTAAGGGGCACAAGCAATGGCTTATCATAACCGTCGCACCACGCCATCGCCGCCGTAACCAGCGTAGCTAAAACATATAATAAGACTCTCTTCAGGAAACCGCTATTGCGGTTTAATTGAGGAGAGGTATGTTCGTTAACACGCCGACATTTAATATTTAAGTTTTTTTAAGGTAGTTAATTTATGAAGAATCTCCTTAAAATACATTTCACTTGTTTAACATTACTTCCTTGTAGCTCCATTACACAATCGTCTGGTAATGTGTTTAATATTGAAGGAAGCATATATTCCCATGTACGCATACCATAGTAATTGTTGTAACGAGGCAGTGTGTACATGGGAACATTTGCCAAATTCCGCAAAAAGTCGGGTCGTACTCTTTTTTTAAGCTTACTAAATTCATCCAGATTCTCACAAATTACGGCCATTTTAACTTTGTCGAAGACATTCACAATTCGACAATGTTTGAAGAGACCTTCTATATCATTTTTATATTTTATTTTAATCTTTTCAGGCACTATTGTTTTTAATAATCGAATTTGTAATTTGTGAATGTTTTCCACAAGGGTTCCGAATGTATTACCATAAACACTTATGCCATAACTTATTACAGAATCAGCAAGAGATAGGTATAACATTCTTAATGTATTATACGGTACTTTATATCTAATATAACTAATCTAGACAAGATAGCTCGTAATTTGTTACATATATAGTCGATATGCGGCTGCCAGCTGAATTTATGATCTATTAACAATCCCAGATACATATGTTGTGTTACTAATTGGAGATTCTTACATTTACACGACCTGTTTTTACTACCATTATTATGCATACACTCATGACTATGGGCAACGATGCTGGGGATTATATTTGTTTTTAAGTATGGTGAATGTATGTGCAAGAGTTTAGTTTTTTGTGCATTTAAAATTAAGCCGACATCGTGTGCCCACTTACATAATAAGTCAAAGTTATGCTGCATCTGCGCTTGTGCTAGCTCAATGTTCTGGTTCGCTATTAAGAGACAGGTATCATCAGCAAACTGGTACACCGAACCTTCAACAAATATGTTACACATATCATTGACATAAATGAGATATTCGGTTGGACCTAATATCGAACCCTGTGCTGTTCCCGATTTTGTACAAATTGCCTTACTGAAATGGTTTTCTATTTTTACTATAGTAGATCTATTTGTGTGATAGTTTTTAAAGAGATTAAGAAGGGGACCCTGTATGCCATTCTGTTGTAATTTGTCGTATAATGTATTGTAATTGACTAAACCAGTGGTAGATTTGACGTTCATAACCGCCTTCTCAGGGCGTAAATAGTATAAAGGATATTTTGATTTTAAAGTGCAGCGGTCGGAAAACACCAACAAGTAATGTTTGTAAAGTTATCCATGTTGCTTTGAGTTATGTATGACAAGCTTTTCTTCGCCACTTTCCTTACGCGTAGACTTGAGCGTACTTTTTTGCATCAAAGTACCCTATGTCCTTTTTCTGTACCCCTGAGAACGTCTATGCAAAATTTTATAATTCCGGGATGAGTAGTTAAAACGTGAAAGCGGAACAAACAAACATTTTCGTTTATAATACATATTAGGATGTCTCATTATGTTTCGTTTCTTATATTGTGTTTGTTTTGTATGAGATATGATACATTTTTAGTAAAGAAAACAAAAGTCGAGGCAATCGTAAGGACTGGCGACAGAACTGAAGACTCAAAACAATACAAAAACTGTTTTTTTTTTTTTTAATTAATGAGTGCTCGTCCTTTTGTCGAAGTCGATAGCACTAAAGCTCGTCAATAGCTACTATATCGTCAATAGCTAGTGGAGCAACGGTGAAGCTATTACTAGTTTCAGCATGAATGGGTCGGCTCGCCCCCGGTAGTACCACCCTCCCACAGAAGTAACAGTGCTTACATTGTTGCGTTTCGTTCGGTCAGTGAGAGCGCCGGACTCCACCTCCTTTTCTCTTTCTCCTCTCCCCTTCCCTCCCCCTCCCCTTCCCCTCTCCCCCAACACGGGTTGGCAACGCACTTGTGTCTCCTTTGGTGTTGCAAGTATCTAAAGATGGTGGGGACCAGTTAACATCAGGTGCGCCTGTCCGTTTGCCTCCTATGACATAAAAAAATACAAAATAAAAGAATTACCACAATTTGCTGAGAAACAGAAGGAGGTTCATAACCGTTTTCTCACTGCCTATTTATGTATAGATTACAGTCCGAACTACTTAAATTTTATAATTTGTAAATTGAAATTATTAACATTAGCCTGGTTTTCACATCTGTTAGCATTCCGAGCAATAATTATATACATATGTTTAGGTATGTATCGAACGAGGCAATGGCGAAAGCGGGGTGGTAGGGTTTTACAGCCTGACTGGGTCGCAACCACCATGTATACGGCGAAAAAGCCCGTCATAGTAGTGATTCGCTTCTGTGGGTCGCGATTCGGGATCAGCCTGTGCATATCCAGCTTTTTGCGGCATGACAGTGGCGATCAGCGATGGATAGTGTGTCACTTGGTGGTCGCCATTGTTTTTGGACTGTACTGTGCTTACCATCAGGCATGGTGCAGTCATTTTGCCGTGTTACTATAAAAAAAATGTATACAGTTCATTAATTTATCAAATATATCATGGGCTACATAAGCTACTACATGTCGCTAGTCTGACGCAAGTGCGATACTTCACGAGCATGTCGAAGTCATCGGCTACGCGAACCTATAACATTTTCCCCTGTCAAATAAACGCTCAACGCAGCTAAACGATTATTATTTTAACAATGTTTTTTCGAATTATTACATACTACTCTAATATTTCGTAGCTCTTTATCAATACTCGAAACAAATGTAAACGTCAGAGAGGCACAGAAGTGCAAAACCAATCACGCGCCGGCACCACGCCGCACAGCGGAACTAGTGCAGACAAGTTTTAAAATAAAAACTAACAAGCTGTCGCGTTTACAAGCACGTTCCAGCTCCGGTTGTATTGGACAAATATATTTTTATTTGACAGTCTCCGTTGGAAAAAAAATTACATCGGAAAAAAATACCGAAAGGTATTCATTCACAAGCGAACAACGGGACATCGGATATATTTGTGTATCGTTTCCCTTTGTAGTACACACTCGTAACTACATTTTTTTTAAACAGAAGTATTGGTGAAAGGTATCCTATACTGATATATACTATACTATATAACTGAAGTACAGTTATGTAAAATTGTTATTTCAAATGTTTTTAAAGACGTTTTTGAAGTTATACTTCTTTTTGTGCGTTAGGGAAATATGATGAGAGTAAATTTTTACGACGCGCGCGAAAACCGACATCTTGATGTTAGCTATAGTCAACATTTTGTTTCTTTGTATTTCTTTGTATTAAAACTTGCAATGTATTAAATACTTTTTTTCTATTGTTCGTGTCGTTTTTTCAACAAACGTAAAATAAGGCGAAAGATAAAATTTTTGAAAGACTTTTTCCTTGTTTAGCCAAAGAAGTATAACTTGTAACGCGTGTACATAAGTACACACACACTTTTTTTTACTCTTTTCTATATAACAAAATTCGAAAACAGAAAACCGTTTTCATTCAATTTTGTCGATGGTTTTGCGGTTACGAAATTTATCGAAGAAAAGGGTTGATATATTAGGATATTTTAAGAACAAAGAATAAAAACATCAAATATGTACATATTATCGAAATAATTAAAATGATAGAGATCTTTACTGAATAGATTTTGATAATTTTTGTGCTATTTTACTTCTTAGACATTAACTAAGTCTTTATCTTAAGAAGATTATCAAGATAACTTCATTAAATATAAGGTTATTAAAGGCTTTAATAAATTGCGACTTTTATAAAATCGTACGCGTGCTACAGCAATGTGTGCTATCTTGCCGTGAAGAAATGGGGCTAGCGGTTTTGTGCTTGTTTTTTCCTCTATGTGTGCTATATTTTGTTAAGATAGTAAACGACGCAGAAGTTGTGGGCAACATTCGCTCAAATAATAAAGATACGCATTCTGTAAATTAAAGATATGCTATCACAAATATTCTGCAAGGCTTTAAAATCGACAAGACACATTTCGATAGTGTTTTAATTTTTCTCGATTTAGTAATTTGTACGAAAATCAATTCCGGTGGTCCAATTTTTAAATAATGTATAGTTACTGAATTGCTTGATGAATTTCGACATATACCCATTTTAACGACCGTCCTCTCGAAATATCCTCGATGCTGTAATCCGTCAGTGGGTGCACTCTTTCATGTGTGAGCTGCATCTGTTGGACCCAAAGCCCTCAAACCCTCGGAATGGCGCCTGAAATACATTTTTGAAATTATATTTAAATTTTTACGATAGGCGCGCACAACGTCACGAAAAACCGACACCCTGAAGTTAGCTATAGTCAATATTTTGTTTCTTTGTATTTCTTTGTATTAAAACTTGCAATGTATTAAATACTTTTTTTCTATTGTTCGTGTCGTTTTTTCAACAAACGTAAAATAAGGCGAAAGATAAAATTTTTGAAAGACTTTTTCCTTGTTTAGCCAAAGAAGTATAACTTGTAACGCGTGTACATAAGTACACACACACTTTTTTTTACTCTTTTCTATATAACAAAATTCGAAAACAGAAAACCGTTTTCATTCAATTTTGTCGATGGTTTTGCGGTTACGAAATTTATCGAAGAAAAGGGTTGATATATTAGGATATTTTAAGAACAAAGAATAAAAACATCAAATATGTACATATTATCGAAATAATTAAAATGATAGAGATCTTTACTGAATAGATTTTGATAATTTTTGTGCTATTTTACTTCTTAGACATTAACTAAGTCTTTATCTTAAGAAGATTATCAAGATAACTTCATTAAATATAAGGTTATTAAAGGCTTTAATAAATTGCGACTTTTATAAAATCGTACGCGTGCTACAGCAATGTGTGCTATCTTGCCGTGAAGAAATGGGGCTAGCGGTTTTGTGCTTGTTTTTTCCTCTATGTGTGCTATATTTTGTTAAGATAGTAAACGACGCAGAAGTTGTGGGCAACATTCGCTCAAATAATAAAGATACGCATTCTGTAAATTAAAGATATGCTATCACAAATATTCTGCAAGGCTTTAAAATCGACAAGACACATTTCGATAGTGTTTTAATTTTTCTCGATTTAGTAATTTGTACGAAAATCAATTCCGGTGGTCCAATTTTTAAATAATGTATAGTTACTGAATTGCTTGATGAATTTCGACATATACCCATTTTAACGACCGTCCTCTCGAAATATCCTCGATGCTGTAATCCGTCAGTGGGTGCACTCTTTCATGTGTGAGCTGCATCTGTTGGACCCAAAGCCCTCAAACCCTCGGAATGGCGCCTGAAATACATTTTTGAAATTATATTTAAATTTTTACGATAGGCGCGCACAACGTCACGAAAAACCGACACCCTGAAGTTAGCTATAGTCAACATTTTGTTTCTTTGTATTAAAACTTTCAATGTATTAAATATCTTTTTTCTATTGTTAGTGTAATTTTTTCTACAAACGTAGAATACGGCGAAAGATAAAATTTTTGAAAAGATTTTTATCCTGTTACGCCAAAGAAGTATAACTTCTAACGCGTGTACATAAGTACACACACACTTTTTTTCTAATAAACGGACAAAATGTCGCATATTTTGCTACGTTGCAGGTACTAATCCCTTCAAGCCGATGGCATAGATGGCGTCGGGATATATTTTTTCCCCGTGTCGCGCGAACCGTGTGTTTTTTGCCGCGTTCCATCCTGCCGGCGACAACATTTTTGTACACAAAAACTTCTACCTAATACTTAATCATTTCCTATAATTTTAATAACTTAACTAATACTATTATAAATGTAATTACTAAAAGTTCTAAACTTGGCTCGCTGACCGCAACAACAATGTTATTTTACCAAACAAAAAGTTAATATATAATATATAGAAGCCAGTATATCACGATAAAATACATTGCAAGTTTTTCCTATAGTGCGGTATAAAATCCCCGGATTATTGTTTTCTGACGGGTTACGTTCCGTTGAATCAATGCGTTCCAGGTCAACGGTTCCGTGCTCGATGATTTTTTTTTTATTATCAATTATTTCAGTATTCATTTTCATCATTCGATTCGTTTGCAAGAATCGGTAACTCACTCTGTTAAAAAATACGGATAGAAATTTGAATGATTGTTAACTGATCATCGCGGTTGAATACTGTTAAGCCGAGTTTATTGTGTACGATGAATTTTTAAGCCGCGAAAATTAATACATAAATATATTGAATGCGTATAAGTATTTTAAACAAAGTTTCGTTATTGTATTGATGAATACTTATCTTATATATCGGATATTTATCTTTGGAGTGGACTTTAGTTAGCACTTCCGCCTGGAATTGATTGACCGCTGCCATGTCTCATTGCTACAAAATGTACAGTGTCAACCGTCGACAGGTCCAACCATCCGCCATCTTTAGGTTCAACCGTCAGTTAACAACAGGTTTCATTACTTTTTGTTGTTTCACTTAGTAATATTTCGCTGTTTATATTTCTAGTTTATTAATATATTTATTAATTTATTCTATGCAATATTCTTTATTTGTAATTTTCTCACTACTGCTTAATCCATTACGGGTATTTACGGGCTTAGGAAACATTTGTCTCTTTGCCAATAAAAGTCTTGTCAAAATTGCTTCAGTGTTTTTGGAGATTACTCCAGATAAATAACAGATATAACAATTTATTTATACGTATAAACTGAATCGACGATAAAAAATATGATCTTGAACACTGTGTTGATCGATGTAGGTTCGAATCTTGCCAAGAAGCTATTCTCTTGGTGAGGAAAATCATCGTTATAAAACAAACCAACCAACCAACCGTGACTAACTGAAACTGAAAATGAACCCCATATACTTATAGGTTTGTACTTTATACTGTATTCATATTTATTTATTTAGAAACACCAACAAGATTTACACTAGAATAGTACATAACATGCATTCTTAATGACTCTATATAAGTGCAATCTTAATTATAGGTGTTTACGACGTATTTATTATATTCTACAGCAAATAACTTAAGTAAATGAGAAAGCTAAAACAAAAACAAAAAAAAAAGAAAAAGTAAAAACACTAACCATACATTCCAATTTTCTTTTTATTTTAAGTTACTTAAATAAATGTGTTTATACTGGCTGAGACTATTTGTGAATATATCTAGATTAGAGCTTTTAGATTTAAAATTATAAAGTGATATCATTCTATTTAGTGGAGAGTGTTTAGGCTAAAATGGTTAAGAAGCATTGCAATGCACAACGGTATTATCCCTCCTTCTTTAAATCCATCAAGTGTCATATTTCCTCCCCCCAACCCCTCACCGGCGCTTAAGTCAGTCCGTAAACATAATGACTACGGCGCATATCTCTGTGAGCGACTGTTAATAATAAATTACATCATAAACGTTCCTTATTATAATTAGAGAGTATAAGTGAAAGGTGCGAACCGAAGTGTTAGTGAATCAAGTGGAGGCCTCCTACGACCGTGATAACAGCCGAAAGGTGAGTCCTATTTTTTCCCATATCCTTCCGACCGTTGTGCATTTTTAGCGATCACCAAAAAAGCATCACACCGAATTAATCAAACCATTTTGTTCACAATTACAACCAGCGTTTACAGAGAGTAAAGGCCTAAATTTGTTCGAAAATACTTCGTAGCGAATATATTAAAACGTGAGGCTCTAGGCAGTATATAGTTCATGGAAAGCGTTCGGTGACGATGACGCGACTTCTATTATTTTTGTTCATCCGAAAAAGTGCTTAACGCGCCTAAAGAAGTTATAATGATATAAAAAAACTATAGACTGGCTTAGGTCTATTATTACTTAAAGGCTTTATAAATACTAAATATCTGCTATTGAATATTTATTACGAATTTAACATGTTAAAAAGGCTCACAACTTCTTTTTAAGAGCCACAAAAAATATTCAATAGCTCCATAACCGCGATACTAGGACATCAGAAACGGCAAAGAACGTAAGATTTTACGATAACCCAACGGTACATTTTTACCTTGGAAACGTCCAAAGGTGAGTAATATCCAGTATATGACGGCTCGTTACAAGTTCAGTCATAACACTAAACGATGTCGCCCTTATCGCAACGTATTCTCTTTAAATCTGGAGTTTTCTTCTGCTACTTATTATTGCCTGGTACTATCCCGATTATTATAAAGAAAGGTTAACTGATACCCGCGACTTCGTCTGCGTTATTTATTGACGTAACAATATTTATCAACATTTTATTATTTAATCAGGTATAAAGAATTTTTAATTTATAGTTTTGTAGGAGTTTCGGGCTCACTACTATAAGATTCTAGACGGACACGGACAGCGTAAAAATAATATTCGGAGTGAGTGAAATAGACTGTTTATTAATATGACCATATAAAGTATTTATAAAGACGCGATTGTTCATTTGTTTGAACGACGTTCTATTTACAATATATACACAAGTTGTTTGTCAAAGAGGATGACATACTCGGTAGCTACAGTTTTGTTTTGAATTTAAAATTTGGTTTACGTTTTTAGAATAAAAATGTCTTCATTTTTAAATTAATACGTATTATGCAAGTTGTGTTTACTTAAGAAATTATACGGCCTAGTCAACAATTTAATTAATATTCGTTATTGACGTGATAACGTCTTATAAATCGATGAACGCCGACTGCACGCAGGAAAAAGCATGACTCATTGTCATGTTCCGCCTGAGCCGAGCGTGGAAGTGAGAGCGCGGAACAAGCGATAAAAAGGCACGTTCGGCCTAAGCGTTCGGCTTGTGATGCATATAAGTGATCTGTATAAATATTTCAATAAGCGAGTGCAAAAAAATGTAATTTTCAATTAATTCCTTCTTTGTTTATACAAAACTAGCGGACCGGGCAGACGTTGTCCTGCCCTGATTATAAAAAGAAATCCTTGACAAATTATATACTAAAACGTCCCTCATGTATCACTTTATCCACTGGGGAAAACGGCATGGCGATCCGTTCAGTAGTTTTGAGTTTATCGCGGAGAGACAGACAGACAGACGCGCTAGGGGACTTTGTTTTATACTATGTAATGATAATAATAAATTCAATTCAATTCACCTTCCGTAAACCGACTTTACAGATAGCCATTTTTCTTGTAGAATAAATCGATGTAACAATTATTGTAAACCAATTAAATAAATAAATAGATTGTACTAGTTTTGCCTACGGCTTCCACCTAATACCTCAAAGACGGTTCCCTGTCTGAGTAAATGTTATAAACTGTGTTATTTTCTGTATTCTTGACAAAATTCACAATGACCGATTGTATAGTTAGAGGCGTAAAATCGTAATAAACAAACATATTCCCATTTATAATACTAGTTAGGATGTACAGAGGAAAAAAACATAGGCAATACACCGCTGAAATTACTTCTCTACGGCAAGAAATTCCTAGGCATCACCTAACGGTTGACTGGTAGAGAATGCCTTCGGCATTAAGTCTGCCATTGCGTATTTAAGGCATAATGTATAAATAAATAAATAAGAAATTCTAACGGTGGTAGAGCTACGCTAAAGCTATTAATGGTTTCAACATGAATGGGTTGGCTCGCCCGGGGTGGTACGACCCTCTCACAGAAAACCGACGTGAAGTAACAGTGCTTGCATTGTTGCGTTTCGTTTGGTCAGTGAGAGGGCCGGAGGCCCGTCTCCCCTCCCCTTACTCATCCTCACCCCCAAGACAGGTTGGCAACGCACTTGCGACTCCCCTGGTATTGCAAGTGTCTATGGACGGTGGTGATCACTTAACACTAGGTAACCCACCTGTCCGTTTGCCTCCTATTATATAAAAAAATAACCTTCATTTAGACAGGCGAAATCGCGAACAAAAGCTAGTATGTGGTATAAATGTATGCACGCACGATTAGATTTCTCGCTTGCATAGTTAATAATATTCAATTTGCGTAATTGGCATACATAGTTCGTCATGATGATATACGAAAAAAAAAAACAAAAAAAGGAAAACAAACATAGCTGAATAAGTAATGGTTATAAGATCATAGTTTTTTAAGACTCTCATAACTTTGTATTAAACTAGCTTCTTCCCGCGACTTCGTCCGCGTGGAATAGTTACCTTGGGCCAACGCTAACTCGCAGCGGGCACTCTCAAAAGAAAAAACAACCCAATTGTGAAACATTATTCATTGGTGCTCCGCTCTTATTGACCTTAGTGTTATGATATATAGCCTCCCTCGATAAATGAGCTATCTAACACCGAAAGAATTTTTCAAATCGAACCGGTAGTTCCTGAGATTAGCGCGTTCAACTAAAGAAACCCTTCAGCTTTATCGTATACTTATATATTACTACTCTTCTCCGGTACTTAACTCTAGCCGACATTAAAATTACAATAACTTCTGATAGAGTGGACCAATTTTAATGAAACAAAGACTAAGTTACTCCAGAAGATATGCTTTATGATTATTATTATGATTTTATTGTGAACCCAGTACTTTAGCAGTGATATGTGTTCATATAAACAGACAGACATTTCTAAAAATGATCGACATGTATTAGTTACAAGCTTCAAACGAAAAGCAAATTTATATTTAAAAAATTAACTAAAGAAGAAATTCTTGAGCAACAAAGGTTAGGTCATTTATAATTATAATTTCATTAAAAGATTTGACGCATAATTCACAATATCATTAACAATATACAACGCCTTTTTTATCTTTTTCTCTCATATTAATAATAAAATTATTTTTTGTTTGAGCCCTTAATTTAATTTAATTATATGTATAGCAATACATAGATATTTTAAGTTTATGTTTACGACTTGGGCGCGAAATAATAAGTAATATTTACTTGTATTTCAGCCGGGAAATTTTGAGGCCTAGCTGAAAACCAGCGCTGTTTTCAAAGGCGGCAATACGCTGACGCTAGGTGTCTTTGTCATAGTTTTACTTTTTTACGGTTAAGATTTTTTTGTACACTTATACTATGGCAATAAATATATTTATTTCTTTCTTTCTGTCCGTGACTTAGCCCGCGTAGAATAGTTAATTTGGGTTAAAAGTAAAAAAAAACCCGATCTTGAAACATTCTTCACTGGTGACTTGCTTCTATTCGTCCCAGTGTGATAATAATCGCCTTTATCCTTCCTTGATAAATGAGCTATCTAACACTGAAAGAATTTTTCAAATGGGACCCGTAGTTCCTGAGATTAGCTCGTTGAACCAAACAAACAAATCCTTCATTTTTAGAATGTTAGTATAGAAGATTACTACTTTTCTCTGGTACTTAACTAAAGTCGTCATTAAAATTACATTAGTGATGCGTGTTCATACAAACAGACGGACAGGCATTTATAAAAATGATTCAAATGTATTATATTACCTATTTATTCCTAGATAAGTACAACAATGTACAGACATGTTAGATTTACGTTAATATTACATGTATATATATTATTTATATGTATATAGATTAAGTTATAATCTCGTAGAATAAATCTATAATCTTCTATTCTATTCTATGCATATAATAAGCATGTAAATCAAAGGTGTCTCGGAATAAGTAATATAATACATTTCAATCATTTTTGAAATGTCTCGCTGTCTATCATCTGTTTGTCTGTTTGTATGTTTGTATGAACACGCATCACTGCCTAAAGCACTAAGTTCACAATAAAACCTCGGCAAGAAAATCATAAAGTATAAACCGGTTAAAGGGGAGATGTCTGATTTTCTTTGTTCGTACTCGGCTGTTAGGATAAGACTGTTAAAAATCTAAAATTGCAAAAATAATCTTTCAAAAAGGTTTGAAATTAGTGTTTTCAAATAAGCAAAAATCTTTTAATATTTTTTTTTTTATTATTATCATAGGAGGCAAACGAACAGGTGGGTCACCTGATGTAAGTGATCACCACCGTCCATGGACACTTGCAACACCAGGGGAGTCACAAGTGCGTTGCGTTGCCAGCCTGTGTTGGGGGGAAGGAAGGAAAGGGGAAAGTGGAAGAGGAAGGGAGGTGGCTCTCCGGCGCTCTCACTGACCGAACGAAACGCAACAATGCAAGCACTGTTACTTCACGTCGGTTTTCTGTGAGAGGGTGGTACTACCTCGGGCGAGCCGACCCATTTAAACTGAAATCAATAATAGCTTCAGCGGGGCTCTACCACCATCAAAATATTTTAATAATATTAGCAAACAAAGCAGTCACAGTGACTGACTCCTATATTTTACTTTTTAATATCAGTCACTCTAATCAATCACCGTGTCTTTCTACATAACAAAATTATCTTTAAGAGTACGCTTCATGCAATTCATAACGTTGTTTATGACGTCATAAAAACCTGACAAATCGAAACATAACTCAAGTAAAAGGGAAATGGGTTTTACACGATTGTACTGTTATATATTCAGCATTTTTATATGCAACAGTGGTATGCCAAACAAGTTTGCAAACAAAGAGATATAAAAGCTTTTTAAATCTCGGAATTTATGGTTTGTTTGCGTGAACGGTATAATATTATTCGGTAAATCCGTGTATCCCGGACCGATGTGGATCGGATATTATTTTAATGCGATAGGTGAACGGGTGTTTATGCGGGAACACGATTTTGATCGGGTTGTAATGTTCGCGCGGCCGCTGTTACATATTCAGAGGCTACACGTACGTACGGACAGTGCAATGGTTCCATATTTAATAACAACAAACAATATATATATATATACAAGGATATAACTCCCTAATGTGATGTTAAAACTGGTTTAGACACACGTATAATCTAATGTATGTTATGACGTTTCGATATTGTTAATCAAAGCCACAAAACCTTCGTAAGATTACCTTTTGACGTGATAATAACGCCGCACGAAAAAGCATGACTTATTGTCACGTTCCGCCTGAGTCCATAGTGCAAGCGAAAGCGCAGAACAAGCCATAGAGACGCGCTATCGGCCTAAGCGTTCTGCTTGTGACGCACCTATATACAGAATAATTAAATTGAGATCATAAAAGTATGCAAATTTTTATCAATGTTTTTTATGACGTTATCTCAACTGATTTTACTGATAATCATTTTTTTCCTGTCGCACGTAAGGTTAATATCGGAATCAACTAGTTAATTAAGAAAATCAGCCAGTAATATGTAAAAAATAAAAGAATTCTTGTGGGCTACACTTTGCAGAGTGTCATAAAACTTGTACCAGTGATCAAGATAAATCAATTTAAACTTAGAACTCTAGCTTTCCAGTATGTAAAACTATAATTAACAGCAGTGACACTGGCAAATGCTTCTGCAAAATCAAAAGTAGAAATAAAAATTGATCTTTGTCATTTACAACTTTATAACTCCTTGTCCACAGGTACAGCGAACACGTTAAAATCGCTCCACATCCACGTCCCAAAAGCAGTTCTAACGGGTCAAGACGCGGAACTGTCATGTACTTACGAGTTGGAAGGGGCACAATTGTATTCCATACGATGGTACCGGAACATGATCGAATTCTACCGGTATGTCCCTAAGGAGTCGCCCGCAACTAAAGTGTTCCCAGTTTCAGAGATCAAAGTCGATGTAAGTTATTTTCAATTGTGTATTTCTTTCTCATTATTATATACATACAGGTTTTTACTCGTGACTTCGTTCTGGTAGATGTTGGTTTGATTTTTTGGGTTAAATGTACTCTATCTCCTTTTCTGTACCCTTGATAACTTGTAGGCATAATGTCATACTGATCGGTTGAAAATTTAAGGCGTAAAAGTGTAGAAACAAAGCAAACAATATACCTTCACGCCTTAAACACACAACCGATCGTAAAATTTTGCATACTCGGTCGTCAACATTAACGAAAGCCGCAAGCAAAAGCTAGATCATATTTGTAGCAGCGTTTTTGGAAATATTAATTATTTCGACCGCTATGACGATACTATGGCCTAATGGGGTAGGAAGCAAACTACCGGAGGCATCGGAGGCACCGCTGGATCCTCTCTCACCAATGACATGGCAAAGAACATTCTCACTGACCTGATGGTCTAAGGCCCAGACCGTGAACCTCGAGCACGTATCTGTCGCAGTGCCATCCACGAGACACGATATACACTCGATATGGTCATATATAAAAGTTAATAGAACACGAGCTGCCCGGCAACTCAGTATACAATTATTTCAAGCAACAAGTGCGTAGTGTGATTTTCTAAGTTGGCTGCAGCACAATGGTTATGCTTTACGCGCACTCATTGGTAGTGAGAAGCCCATTAGCCGTGACTGGTGTTTGAGAATACATCGATGAATCGTCCCAAACAATATTGGTAAGGCTAGTGCTATAAGTATTTTGGAGACTTTACAGGTACCAGTAGACTCAACACACGATTAGATAATATAAATGTATTTCCTTACCTGGATCCAAACGGAAGTTCTTGCGTGTTCAAGGTTTATAAAAATATATATGGCTTGTTAGATTGATCACACGGTCTGTTCCACCTTAGTCGTGGACGTAATAATTAATGCCTAAGTAATAAGTAATAATATGCCTTGAGTTGGAAATATTCTAGTAATATTTTTATTTTCTAGGTTGCAGCGTCAAACCAGAATCAAGTAGTACTAAGGGAAGTTGATAGAACCCTTACAGGAGAATACCAATGTGAAGTATCTGCGGATGCTCCGCTTTTCCATACAGATATAAAGGCATCTGAGATGGTGGTTGTAGGTAAGAAAATGGTTAAAATTTTTTGGTTAATGTAAACTAATGCAGTACAAAATACCTTCTTAAAAATGCGTACAAAAAGTGTCTCTGATGGTATGTATCATATAAGGATAACCCATAGTCCGTTTTATCTTATACATATTATTTTAAAAGAATGTTTCAGAAGCTATTTTAATCGACATAATACTAATCTTCATCACATTAAATATAGCTATTACGTTGGGCAAATCATTTAAAAAAATGAATGAATTCATAGGTAGATAGTATTGTAATAAATACAAGAATAAAATATAAATAAAGCTATGACTTCAGTGAACTGTAAATATCATAAACCCAAAAAAAATATCTAAATCGTTTAGACGCTTACCTCACCTCATTGGTATAATGCTGTTACGGGTTATTAGTAGTGATTTAATCGTTTACCATGGACGAAGAAATACATTGCGAGGAAAACATGGCATGATGGTATAGCTTTTGTATATCCGTTTGGGTAGCTACCCTCATGTTGAAAATCTATCGTCAAGCGATCTGTTCACGATCGCTTGAAACATCTGTTAATGTGTTCCCCTGCGATAACACATCTGTGCAAAACTTTGAACATTTTAAGATTGTCCCAGGCTTAGCACGACGAGACTAGAGCACATATTGCTATGTAATAATCTTCGTACATGTCCATTCGATATTTTGGGCTTGATGGAGAATGAGTCTGCAATCAAAACGTTCGATAATTTTGCTAAGCATGTGATCGCTAATCTTAAGACATTTAACAGACCTTGAAATTACCACGACTCTCTGACTTGATTTATATCAGGACTAACAAATATTGGTAACTTTAATATTATGCTCATGCAACACGTCAAGGGCGTGAATAGTGAATTGTATCAAATTGCGATCACTCCTCTCTCCCTTTATATTGCCAATTTCAATTGATATCTGTGCGAAACAAGTTTGAAGAGTTAAAAAAATGTGTTCCCCTTGAACTTGAGAGCCAGTCCATCTCTAAGTTTAGCATGTTTACCATGTTAGTCTACGTCGTTATTTGATATCACAGATGACATCATCAGACGATTGTACTGATGTTACCTATATTTAGGATCATACGTCTCATTTGATTTTGACATGCAAATTTACTATTGTTTTTTCTTTATTTTTGGCAACCAATCTTTTAGATTATTACTACCATTGTCGAGTAGTTAATAGTATTACAAGTTCTTCCTCTATTTTATTTTTGGTAAGTGGCAAGTGAGTATCGATATTACAAGTTTCTTGATATAATTACAATGAACTAACAAGATGGTGGCCATCTTGTTGGAACTTTCCATGGAGTTTTTGTGGCATCTCAGAATTCGTGGTCCGTGGTATTATATTTCATTCACTTCACTTATGCACAATAAACAAACTATATTACATAAAACACCACCGATTTTACACAATATAGAGTCAAGTAACACAAGATTATGAATAAAATATAAAATACACTACATGACAGACCAAAGTGCCGCCAGAAACTGAATTTGCTATTTAGATTTGAATAATTTCAGTGAAATAAGACAATATGATGAAACTACAGCATAGCTGTAGCGTTTTACTAATTCTCAGCTAGTAGCTTTTAGTTGAAAATTCGTCTTCAAAAACCCACATTTGATTTCTGGTACGTATGTTTCAGATTCGGTATCTAGGCTTAACTAGTTATCTTTTGATTATTTATGTTAAAGTAATATTCTCATAAAATTGTCATGATACTAGATCAAAATAGATCGATAAAGAGATACAAGAAATAAATTGAAGAGATAAACACTTAGTGTAATCCAGTGTTTTTTTTATTTTAGCACGGCCAAATGACCGCACTATGCCTGATGGTAAGCACAGTACAATCCAAAAACAATGGCTACCACCGAGTGACACAGTATCCATCGCCGGTCGCCGCTGTCATGCCGGCCTGCGAAAAGCTGTATATGGTCATGCAGATCCCGAAGCCCGACCCGCAGAAGCGAATCACTATGACAGGCTTTTTCGCCATATACATGGTGGTTGCGACCCAGTCAGGCTGTAAACGCTACCACTCCGCTTTCGCCATTGCCTCCTTCGCTATTCAGCAGGGTGCACCACGTGCAGGTGAGGTTGGCTTGGGTGTCTCAAGTCTTATGATGTTATTCGACACCCCTTTCACCCCAAAATATGTTTTATTGAACGTAAATGGAGATGAGATTTTGTAGAATAAAATAATGCAGGATATTTATGTTAAAATATTATTCCTTTGAAATCGAATGCAAACCAATCCGTCACGGAGTCCGGACACCATATGCCCACTTGCCCAATATTTCAACCCCTCCTGCGAAATCTTTTATTAGGATCAGTGAAATATTGCATATTCACAACGCATCTGGCATTTTGTCCAGTAAAAATAAACCGTAACATTTTCGCTCTGTTATGAACATGTTCTGATTTGGGCCAGATGGATACTAATTTTTACGAATTTTAAAATTTACCTCCGACGTTGATGTTTTATACAAACGTGAATATACGTATCTCCGAAATACATATTAAACGGTAGACAATCCGTTTTTACCTAAAGCCTTATCAACAGGTTCGCTTCAATTGAAGTCGTTTATTTTGTTACATGTTTATCATGTAATAAGTGAACTCCGGTCCATTTTGGTGGCTATACACTTGTATCTGTATCTTTCTTTACACTTGTGTCGTGTGGCATTGTAGCGAGCAGTGTGATAATTAAATACTTTAATATTGTAGTGCGAATATATATAAAATATTTTATTCAGAGTCGTTTTATATGGATACTGATTGATAATGTTCAATCTATGTTGCCAAAATTTATATTAAAAGCGGGCTTTTAGAACAGATGACTGCATCTATTGCAGTGACGTATAGGAGTGCGAGATTTGCATTATTGTGGCGGGGTATACTGTGCAGTGATAGGTCTCCCTTATATCTTTGTGGTTCTACCGCACTTTGAGCGATTGCTGCCACAACAAAGTAGCCTTTTTTATATCATAGGAGGCAAACGAACAGGCAGTTCACCTGATGGTAAGTGATCACCGACATCCATAGACACTTGCAAGCACTGTTACTTCACGTCGGTTTTCTGTGAGAGGATGGTACAACCCCAGGCGAGCCGACCCATTCATGCTGATACCAGTAATAGGTTACCACCTACATAACCTAAATTCAATCCAGCACATTGGATGTGATTCTAACCGAACTGATTCAATGAAACCCATCACACTATTTTGCGTTACGACACATGTCGACTTATGAATGCCAATTTATAGAATGAACAGTTATTATAATAATTTGATTGAGACATTTATTTCTTTGGCACTAAGTATTATATATCAAAATAGGGCTTGGAAAAGTTTCTGGCGAGATTTACTTGACCAATATAAATTCTACCTGAGCCATAGTTGAAAGGTTTTAAAGTGTTTTATCGACGCTTACATTTTGCGAAGTTTCGAATTTAAAGTCTTCGTTTTGTTCAGTCCTTAGTTCGAACTTGATTCTAAAGTTCTTGAGATTTTTCTTGCAGTCTAAATCTAGTGAACTTACTTCTGTAAATTGCCCGGAATATTTAATGTAATATTCTTTTAACGCTTAGTTTTAATAATTAGGGTAGAGCGTGGTGAAATTCTTCTAATTGTTACTCGTTCAAGCTAATTCTCCGAAACAACTGCACTAATTGGGACCACACTTGTACTGATTGATAGAGAAGTTTTGAGAATATTATCTAGGCTTCGTATATATTTAATAATTAAGCTTTAATTTAGAGGTGACTTAAAATAGGTTAATAGATATTTTGTAGGTGGTAGAGCCACGCCAAACCTATCACTGCTTTCAGCATGAATGGGTCGGCTCGCTCGGGGTAGTACCACACTCTCACAGATAACTGACGTGAAGTAACAGTGCTTGTATTGTTGCGTTTCGTTCCGTCAGCCCACCTCCCCTCCCCTTCCTCTCTCTCCCCAAACACAGGATTGCAACGTATTTGTGACTCCTCTGGTGTTGCAAGTGTCTATGGACGGTGGTGATCGCTTAACATCAGATGACCCACCTGTTCGTTTGCCTCTGAATCTTCTCTTTGCGCATTTGCACTATTTAGAAAACATAATGTAAAGAGTAATGTAGAGAGTAATAAAGGGTGTTGGTGTTTACGTAAGCAGAAAAGGAAGTTTAATAAAATGTAGTCGTATTCAGATTATAATAATACATTCACAGAACCACCATTAACTAGTCCAAATGTGACATCAAATCGTATGACATACGTCGGTGGTGATCACATCAGAGCCAACTGTACATCTCCTCCGTCGTTACCAGCTGCCAATATCACGTGGTACGTCAACGAACAGATGGTTAGTATTATTCCTGATCTATTTCTGTGTTATCCCTTTAAGTAATTCTATCTTATTGGCCAAGTTATAAATTAGTAGACAATTTTTACCACTTTAGCCTAACGTTCATCATATTTCATAGGTTTGTGTATTTTAATTCCTTAAGTTAGAGGTGGTTCAACGTCCATTGTATTGGATTCTGAAGTTGCCTTCCTAGTAAGTTAGATCTTGGCAGAATTCTCTTCAGCTGATGTCAAAATACTATATAACCTAAAAGTGCTATCTCATCGGTAACTCTTTGGATGTGAATTTATTAACGACTAGATTCTTCCCGCGATTTGAATGAATGAATTCTTTATTGGGCTTTTGATTTGTACACTGGCGAGCTTAATGCCTTCATCCGCGTGGAATAGTTATTTATGCTAAAGGTAAAAGAACCCGATTTTGAAACATTCTTCACTGGTGATCTGCTCCTATGAGTCTTAGTGTGATGATAATATTCTTATATCCTTCCTCGATAAATGAGCTATCTAACGCTGAAAGAATTTTTCAAATCGGACCCGTAGTTCCTGAGATTAGCGCGTTCGACCAAACAAACAAATCCTTCATTTTTATAATGTTAGTATAGAAGATTACTATCTTAGGATCCTATCAGGATTCGTAACTATATATTAATTATCATAAATACAGTGGTACAACAAAATAATCCCAAGGAGGGTTGATGTCAAGCAGGCGGCCGATCGTAAAAATTAAGCCAAATCATATACCACAACATGACAAACATGTTGTACCGACCCTACTTATGTGGGATAAGGGTAAGAACAAGAAGAAGTATAGAAGATTACTACTATACTCTCGTACTTAACTAGAGCCGTCATTAAAATGAGAACAGTGATCAGTGTTCATAGAATAAGACAGACAGACATTTCTAAAAATGATTGAAATGTATTTTATTACTTATTCCTGCAACAATTTTTTTATACGATAATCGAAAAAGTACGGACACTTTAGATTTACGTTCTTATTATATACTAGCTGTGCCCGCGACTTCGTCCACGTGGATCCTGATGTACAAAACAATGACTAATAGTCATGTGAACGTATTTAGTCCATTCGCTTATCTCCTCTTCTCTCATACTTAAGTCGCGGCGCCATTAAAATTACAATAACTTTTCATAGAGTGGACCGATTTTAATGAAACAAAGACTAAGTTACTCCCAGGGATATGCTTTTCTGATTGGTTTTATTGTGAACCCAGTGCTTTAGCAGTGATGTGTTTTCATACAAACAGACAGATAGACAGACAGGGAAACATTTCTAATAATGATTGTAATGTATTGTATTACGTATTCCTAGACACCTGCAACATTTTTTTTCACGAATAAGTACAGATATTTTAGAGTTACATTCTTATTATATGTTTGTATATATATATATATATAGAATATAGAAGATAGAGATCAGTGTGGTTGATATTTTTGTCGAAATGAAAATCGCTAAAAAACTTTAAAAATGTAAGTCTTTTCCATGTTTGATCGACAAATCTGGAGTATACGAGTATATACCGCTGTTCCGATATACGAAAGTCCTAGGAGAAAAAATTAAAGTGTTCGATATAGTTTGGTGTTTTTGTTAATTATGTTAGAACAGTAATTAGTTAATTGCCTGTTATAGTTGAGATAAACTATTGTAGTCACTGAGTGACTTTTATATAGCCTATTCTCGTGTGGCACTAATTGATGGTATTTTTATATTACGTACTACAAATATACCTTCAAGTTTTAATGAACTTTTGTCTATAGGTACCAGGATTTACAGCGAACCACGTGTTAAACTTTAGCAACGGGTATGCTTCGAGCGTAGCGACTTTGGAACTGGAAGCGGCATTGTTGTCTCCGGTCCCAACGCTCATGATACGGTAAACATAAACTTTAATATTGGCTAAGTAAATACTAAATGCAATTCTGATATATTGTAATACCAAATACAGTAATCCTTTGAGATTTGCATGCTTTTAATATCACCTGAACGGGAGCAGGAACCTTAATATCTGAAGAATATTCGCATATAACCATCACTTATTAGCACATATGTAGAACTATGAATCAATGGATTATGCAATCATTAATACGCCTAATTACGCCTGTCCGAAGTTAATAACGAGAAGAATCTCAGATGCGTTGCCGGCCTTTGAGAAAGGAATAGGCTCGTTTTTTGAAAAAAGGCAGATTGTATTGTTCTGGAAACGCTGCCGCTGGGAGTTCATTCCAGAGAACTGTCGTGCGCGGAAAAAACGAACGTGAGAAGCGCACAGTGCACGACTTCCAACCATCGAGATGACACTGATGGAATTTCAGTCCCTGACGAGTCGTTCTGTAACGGAACTCAGCAGCAGGTATCAATCCAAACAGTTCTTCAGAGCATTCTCCGTGGTAAATCTTATAGAGGACGCAAAGCGACGCAACGTCCCTACGAAGCGCCAGAGTGTCTAGCCTTAAGGAGAGCACCTGGTTGCCGATGATTCGAGCCGCTCGACGTTGGATTCGGTCAAAAGGAAGTAGGTGACATTGAGGTGCTCCGGCCCAGAGGTGGGAACAATATTCCATGTGTGGACGGACTTGCGCCTTATAAAGCTGAAGGCGGTGATCCGGTGTGAAATACCGTCCTGCTCTGTTAAGAACACCTAATTTTTTTGAGGCCAGTTTTGCTCTGCCTTCCAAATGACCACCAAACTGAACGTTGCTTGATATATCGACACCCAGGATACTGATTTTAGGCTTGGCGACTAAGGGGACTCCCTGAAAGATAGGAACTGCGTCAAAGAGGGTCTTTTTTGCGGTGAAGATACAGACTTGCGTTTTAGTGGGGTTGAACTCGACCAGATTTTGTTTTCCCCAATCTGAGACACACTCGAGAGACGTCTCTATCTCATACACAAGTCTATTACGGCTCTCATAAACGCGTTCTCGAGAAACACCTGCACGACTGGTATAAAAAGA
Source organism: Antheraea pernyi (assembly GCA_015888305.1). Taxonomy (NCBI): domain Eukaryota; kingdom Metazoa; phylum Arthropoda; class Insecta; order Lepidoptera; family Saturniidae; genus Antheraea; species Antheraea pernyi. The sequence goes on along the minus strand of MU158773.1, from coordinate 2,177,570 downwards.
ATCCACAGTACTGTCATCTGCATAGCAATGAATGTTACTGATTTGCAACAAATCATTGATATGCAGGAGAAATAGGGTGGGAGATAGAACACAGCCTTGCGGGACACCAGCACTCACAGACCTAAGATCCGAGCATGCTCCGTCAACGACGACTTTTATGCTCCGATCCGTGAGAAAACTAGACACCCAATTGCATAGTTTCTCGGGGAGTCCATACGAAATCAGCTTCGTGAGGAGCGCATTGTGCCACACTCGATCGAAGGCCTTAGCAACATCCAAACTAACGGCTAGGGCCTCCCCCTTATTTTCAACTGCTTCCGCCCATCTGTGAGTCAGAAAGGCTAGAAGATCACCAGCTGAGCGGCCTTGACGGAAACCGTATTGGCGATCATTAATGAGCTGGTTATCTTCTAGATACTTCAGGAGCTGGCGGTTGATGCAGGATTCCATTATCTTACAGAGCAGGGAGGTAATGGCAATAGGCCGATAATTGGATGGATCTGAGCGGTCGCCTTTTTTATGAATCGGGTGCACTAAAGCGCTCTTCCAGATATTAGGGACAAGGCCTGCGGAATATGAGCGCCGAAAAAGATGTGAAAGAACCGGAGCTAGTTCCGGAGCACATGTCCTAAGCACAATTGCGGGGATTCGGTCTGGCCCACTTGACTTTGAGATATCCAAAGAGAAGAGTGCATTGCGTACAGCTCTTTGTGAAAACCGAATATTAGACATCGAGCTTTCGCAACGTGGTAATGCAGGTGGTAGCTTCCCTTTGCAATCGAGAGTCGAGTTGGACGCAAAAAGGCAACTGAGAAGATCGGCCTTGTCTTTAGCGTCATGGGCCAACGACTCGTCTTCCCTCCGCAATGATGGAAAGGATGGTCGACAGAAATTTCCAAGGACAGCTTTGGCTAGAGACCAAAACGTCCGTGTTCCCGATGGAAGACGAATCAATTTCTCACCAATTCTGTCAATAAAGTTGGACTTAGCCAAGGCGATTGCACTTTTGTAAGACCTGGAGGCAAAGTTGTACTCCTTTTTAAATGCGCTGATGTTTACATCTTGTGATGCCACTGCATTTACCCAGGCCCGGTAGCATTTCTGCTTACGACGGCAGGCCATTTTACACGTGCGACCGAACCAAGGTTGAGATTTGCCTCCGATGGGTATCATGGAGCTCGGAATAAGTTGGGCTTATTAGTTAAGTCTAGATTTAAGGTACCCCTGGGGATACGTATTAACACTGGTCTACAATCTAATCTTCTTCCTGCTTTGCTAAATTTGGAAAGAATTTACTAAGGTTACTTTGAATATTCTATCTAATAAAGAATTTATGGTGGCTCTGGAGAGGTCAAGAATTAAATTAGGGATTTTTTAAATTTCACATTAGGCAAACCTGATGTTAAGTGATCACCGCCGTCCATAGAAACCTACAACACCCGGGGAGTCGCTAATGCGTTGCCAGTCTGTGTTTGAGGGAGGGGACGAGAAGAAGGCATGGGAGGGGGAAGGGAGGTGAGCCTCCGGCGCTCTCACTGACCGAACGAAACGCAACAATGCAAGTACTGTTACGTTCACGTGGGTATTTCAGTGGGTCGGGTGATAGTACCGCGGGCGAGCCGACACTTTCATGTTGAAACCAGTAACAGCTTCAATCTACCTCTCGTTTCCATTTCTACTGGGTATGAATTGAATACATAGTATATACATAACAGTGTAATATTAAATTTTAGATGTGAAGCTTCTATATTCGACGTATGGAAATCAACCAGTCATACAATAGTGCTGCAAGAGCGCAGTGCCAACCCAGCTTCCGCGTTAGGAAGAAGTTTTACAGGTAATAATAATTGGAGGCAATCTCACACGGCCATTTCATTTTAAAGTAATACCACAGAGTTTCACGTCTCATAGCTACTGATTAACCTTTGAGTGTCCGTATGTAGGAATCTAATTACTCTGCATTCGCATATACACAGAGAAATTCATTTTTCTCTTCGTTTCAGTGCAAATATTTTAAAACACGCAATAGGACGACTGAACTAGCAGATTTAATTGGAATAAATAAAGGGATAGAATAAAAATAATGAGATATAAAGATTTACAGAAAATATATAAATATTTCTCATAAGTATGAGAAACCGAAATGGATTATTTCTATTGGTTAATTTATTTACTGGGGTAAATGCAAACCTAATTTTCTGTTAACTCGGTTCATTTAAACTTTTTGTTTTTTTTTTATATGTGGCGCAATAAGGATTAACCCAAAAAGTATTTACATATTTTCCGTGACTATTTATGTCTCATTATTTATATTCTGACTTCACTACACATTATAAAACAAAGTCCCCTGTCAAGTCTGTCTGCCTGTATGGATGTCCGTGATAAATTCAAAAAAATACTAAACGGATTTTCATGCGGTTTTTACCAGTAGATAAAGAAATTCATGAGGAAGATTTTGGTACATAATTTGTTTTTATTACAAAGTCTTTTTATTATCAAGGCGGGACAACGTGCGCCGGGTCTACTAGTTTTTTATATGACTGATTTTCACTTAGATCTCATCACATTATTTGTTTTAATTAATTAATTAATATATCTAACTATACATTAGCTATAAAGACTGTGTAATATAACAAGACTGCTATTACTACTTGTAACGAATACAATCAAATAGTACTGATGGTATTTAAGCGTAAATTGTACTAGAAAATTATAGTATTAAATTCAGTTTCATTATGTTAAAACGCTCAGTCAGTGTTAAACCTATTTTAAAGATTAAAATGCGGCTTAATTGCAAATTAAGTATCAGTCACGACTGCAGTCAACTCGTCGTAGACTGTGGAATAAATCAAAACTACTACTTGTAACTAGTACAATCAAACAGTACTGATGGTATTTAAGCGTAAATTGTACTAGAAAATTATAGTATTAAATTCAGCGTCATTGTGTCAGTATGCTCAGTCAGTGTTAAACTTATTTTAAAGATTAAAATGCGGCTTAATTGCAAATTAAGTATCAGTCACGACTGCAGTCAAGTCGTCATAGACTGTGGAATAAATCAAAACTACTACTTGTAACTAGTACAATCAAACAGTACTGGTGGTATTTAAGCGTGAATTGTACTAGAAAATTATAGTATTAAATTCAGCGTCATTGTGTCAGTATGCTCAGTCAGTGTTAAACTTATTTTAAAGATTAAAATGCGGCTTAATTGCAAAGTAAGTATCAGTCACGACTGCAGTCAAGTCGTCATAGACTGTGGAATAAATCAAAACTACTACTTGTAACTAGTACAATCAAACAGTACTGGTGGTATTTAAGCGTGAATTGTACTAGAAAATTATAGTATTAAATTCAGTTTCATTATGTCAGAATACTCAGTCAGTTTTAAAACTATTTTAAAAATTAAAATGCGATTTAATTACGAGTTAAGTATCAGTCACGACTGCAGTCAAGTCGCCATAGACTGTGGAACTAACCAAAATCCCTTTTAAGTAATATATTAATTAGGGATTGATCCAGTAATCTATTTCGTTAACTTCAGTTTTCATATTTTAAAATAAATTTCAGTATTTTTTCTAAAACACGTTATTGTTTCAGGAGCTGCCACGGAAACATGCTTACCGACTATTCTAGTGTTATTGCTGCAGATATTCCTACAATTTATTTTACAAAGCCATACAGAGACTTCAATAAGATAGCTGATACATAAATTAGTTATATAATAATATATTTCATAGGTAATTATTATAAAAACATTTATTATTAATGGCTCAGGGTTTGAGGGATTTCATATAAGAAATCAGAAAGAAGAGATTAAAATGATTCATGGTTTAAATTGTGATTTTGAATAGAGTTGTAATTAAAAAAATTAGTGTGTGTAACCGTCACACGTGATTGAAGTAAAACTTATTTGGAATAACATAACCAAAACTTCTACTTCAATTTAATACGTTACTTATCATATTAATGTGTTTATACTTTTCTATATTTTATTCACTTTATACCAAAGAATTGCTAATAATATATCCTGTGTTATTTAAGTTCCGAATAAGCTGATAGATGGCACTACAGATAATGAAGGTTTGATTTAATTTGTTACTTAGTTACATTGAAACCAGATGGCAGCACGGTCGCACGCCCTTATATACATAATTAATTATATTGTACGATTTTTATTATTATTCAATTTAATATGTTTTATTAAATGTTTTTTTTTAATTTTTGTTTGATATGTTTATAACTATTTATTAACAAAATGAAAAATATTTAAAAACCGGATGGTACAGAAACGTGACGCCATATTGCCGTAACGGACTTCCGTTGCATTGTCGCCCAGTTACCTTCTAGTCGCGTCTAAAGAGGTTTTACTTCAAAAATAATAATAGAATACTTCATAAACTATATTCATGTCGGTGAAAAAAGACAGCAATATTAATCAATTACCATAGATAAACTAAATTTTATTCGACTGTGGCGAAATGTTTGCGATGTAATTTTCTTGTTATTCTGTATACGAATCTATGATTACTTTATGAAAAATAAAATATAATTTTAATTATTTTCTATATAAATACAAATCAATTGTCGAATGTATGTAAGCGCATCACTTCCGAACGACTACACCTATTTTGCATTTTTTTTTTGTCAGGTCAATTATTGTATTAAATAAAAAAATTAGAGTGAAAATTCTGTATTAAAAAAAACCACGTAAAAAGTGAGTTAGTGTGATATAGATCAGTAGTTCAGTTACCATCTTATCTCGTTCCATAGTTGTAAATGGAAGATTTAAGATTCAGAGCAGCTAGTAAATGATATATATATTCGTTAGCAGAATTTAGATTGGTTATGGGCCATTTGCAAGTATATACCAACACCTGATTTACACAATTGTCGCCAAGAGCTTCTCTGTATCTGGAATATACCCAGTCCTTCTCTAGATATAATCAAAACGGCTCTCATTAATCATGACCTTGTCTTCTCAAAGAACTCATAACTATGTTATAATAAAAATAAAACAAGCGGGCATTGTTATTATAATTTTTAGCAACCAATCTTCTAGTAGATTATTATGCCTTGTTGATTAGGTAATGAAGTAACAAGATGGTGGCCGTCTTGTTAGAACTTTCCAGGGAATTCTTGTGGCAAGTCGGAATCCATGCTCCATGGTATTATTTTCGATCCACTTCACTTATTCTCAATAACCAAAGTATGTCACGTAAAACACCACCAATATAACAAAATATAAAGCCAAGTAACACTAGATAGGAGGATTTAGGTGGTTTCGGAATGAATGGGTCGGCTCGCCCCCGGTACTACCATTTAACACACAGAAACACCGACGTGAAGCAACAGTGTTTGTATTGTTGCGTTTCGTTCGGTCAGTGAGAGCGCCGGAGGCCCATCTCCTCCTTTCCCTCTTCCCCTCCCCCCGAACACAGGCTGGCAACGCACTTGCAACTCCCCTCGTGTTGTAGTCTATGGACGGCGGTGATCACTTACCATCTGGTGACCTGTCTGTTCGTTATCGTCCTATAATCTAAAAAAAATGATTATGAATACAATATAAAATCCGCTACATTTTAATAACAAGTTTATTGTTATATCGAATAAGAAGAATTGATTCCTTGGAATTGTTAAACGTTGTCTAAAACGTTTGAAAATCTTTATCATACAAGAATTATTGTTACAATAGACTGATTAATTGATATAATTTTCCTTTGTATATTATACATTGTATATGAATTTATTAGTAACAGCTATTTTTTAAATAATATAGCCTAATATTATTGTTTCAAAATTTTTAAACATAATATGTAATCTTATTTATAATTTCCATTTTGTTTGTGTTGCCATTTTTCTTTTTTTTATTTAATTATATTAATCTATTTCAAATGCACATAAAACATGTCTCGAAATTATTGCCTTCTAAATGTTTTTTTTTCTTTATTTTATAATAATAATTACTAAACTCATAAAAATATATATAATAAAAGTTTAGGAAATAACGCGTAGTGCAAAATCTCCATTATTTGCTTTAAGGATATAATGAATTGATGGTGCATTTAAGTAATTAATTATTAAGAACGTTATGTGTTAATAATAATTATACAATTTGTACATAATATAATAATATATTAAATTAAAATGTTCTTCATGCTATTTAAAATAATTGAGTTGATATTCAAGAAATGTAATCTTGTAATATTTGATTGTAAAATAAATAATATCGGATTTAGTGAGAATCGGCACGTTGGATTCGCTGCCAAATAACATTAAATTTAATGAGGACGCTTCTTTTTATTTTTAAGGTCATTGGATACATGTCTTTTGAGACTACCTTCGCAATATCTTTGTTATCCTACCAAAACGGTGGCTCACTTCTAAGAATTTTACAGAAAGTTTTGCTAACATCTCAGAATTCTGAACAATGTGTTTTCGAATCTAGGCTTTACCATTTTAAGAGTATCTCTTAGATAAGTGCGTTATACTAAGAATCTATCGCCTAAACTTGGAGATATGAGTGTGTTTGTTAATTATTTGTATGGATTGTTCTGATTTATATATATTTTATTTAAATTGTTAATAAATTAAATTTTAATGAGATACCTAAATAAATAATACGAAAATACTATACAATCATGTAATGTGTTATATAATTTTGTTAATACGCAGTTTAGTGACGGTATAATTTGTTGTGTGATTTATAATTGTTTTATTATTAACTAAAAATTGTAAAATAAAATTAAACAAGACTTAATTTAGTTAATGTATCGATTAATAAAGTGAAAATCGAAAATAAAGAATTAAGGAATGAAGTATTGTGGTTTATTTTCCGTTCTTGACAATATTCCTTACCTAACTATATAGTTATTTGTTTCTGATCGGATATACATTTCAATCAAAAAGTTTATACACGCAGCATTGCTAAAGTACTGTCTTCATGAGCAAACCTTTACAAGATAATTATTAGAATAGCTTTTAGGTGTTTGTTTTTTTAGAATCGGTTATAACGGACGACTAATACTAGAGAAAGTAGATAAATAAATGGATCTACTACATTCAGATGACTTAATCAATCACTGTTTTTTACATTAGGTTATACGCAGACGATCGTGGGCATGGCTAGTTTTATATATAAATCTATTAGAAGTGAGACCTCGCATATAAAATAGAGATGAGTAAAGTAGTAAGTAGAACTACAACGGAAATGTCAACAAAAATCGAATTATAATTTGATGACCGAGGGGAGGGGTCGGTCAGAAATTTCAAAAATATTACTTAGAATAAAAACAATAATTCCAAAAGTTTTATTTATATCACGCGTGACTTGTAAATCCTAATTTACCCTTAAATGCCCAATAACATACATAAGTGTTTATTATTATTGAAGACTAGCTGTACTCGCAGGTCCGCACGCGTTTTTTAAAATCGTATTAAAGAATTATAAAATTGTGAGGCTATGTACAATTATAGAAATGCTCTTTAAAGACAATTAATAATAATAATAAAACTCTTTATTGCACACATGTTGAAAATATACAAAATTAGTCATCAGTTTACAATATGTGTACAGTTAGGCGGCCTTATCGCTTAGAGCGATCTCTTCCAGGCAAACCTAAGGAGACATTATATTTTCATAACTACCGAGTGGCAATATAAAAAACTATAGATAAAAGTTAAAAAAAAGAAATAACGCAATACAATAGTTATATTACGACAGCGAGAGGTAATGCCGGTGGAGATATTTTTTAAATAACGTCAAGGATCTTGCCTGCCTAATATCACAAGGGAGTGCGTTCCATAGGCGTACAGCTTGAACTGCAAATGATTTACTATAAAATTTAGTGTGACAGATAGGGAATTTGAGTATATGTTGAGAGCATAGACGGCGTGATGAAGAATCTCTGCAACCTAACATCTCGAATTTATATTGTAGGTATGGAGGGGAATTGGGATTATGAAGAACGTTATACAGGAGGGACAGGGTGTGGCTATTTCGTCGGTGCCGAATGGGTAGCCATTTAAGCTTTGAGCGGTATTCAGATACATGATCAAATTTTTTAAGTCCATAAATAAAGCGAATGCATGTATTCTGTACATTAGCGTCATATGTCATTAGCGTCCAGGTAGCAGACATCAGCATAATCAATGATAGGCAAAAGTAAGGACTCTGCAAGCATGACTTTAGTCGATATAGGTAATAAATTGCGGATTCTTCTCAACGAACTCATTGAAGCAAATATTTTTCTACTGACTTCACTCATATGATTTTTCCAAGATAGATTGTTATCAAAGATTACACCTACCAATTACGTACCAATTGTACGTACGATGCGCACGTCACTAAAAGTAATATGTAACGTATACATTAGATATATAATTACTAACAGCGTGCCAAATGAGGTTTGTCATCAGAAACATTAAAATCTTAACCCACCATATAACTACCTCAGCGCTCACTTACACTGTATAAAGAACTAATGAAACAACAACTTAAAATATTATTATAAAGATTGACATTTAGATTACATTTAATATACATTGCCTTATTATAATTAAGATTTTGTGACTACACAAAAAATAAACGCTTGTCTGTTCCGCAAGAAATTGTATGGAACTCTTTACGTAATACGTTTATAATCTAAGATCTTATTAGAAAGACGTTAAAGTTATTAATAATTATAATGTCGAATTATAAACAATAAGCTGATAATTACTTCTCTTATTAAAAATAATGAATGAGTTGAAATCTTGCTAACTTTCATGCAGCCAAAGTCGCGGGTAACAGCTAGTCTATGATAGAATAACCTCAAATACTTTTTATAAGGTTCGCTATCTACTAGTGAAGGTCCCGTGAAAATCGGTCTAAACGTTTTGGTGATAGAATTGAGGACGAAGCCGCGGTTAACAGCTAGTCTAATTTAGCCTAAGTAACCCGCTGTTATTTCAGCTATCTGCCAGTGAAATTTCCGCCAAAATCGGTCCAGCCGTTTCGGAGATTACCCGGAACAAACAGACACACAGACAGACCGACAAAAATTTTAAAAATTGCATATCTGTTATCAGTTGCTAGGTACACTATCATACCCAATCAGTAAAAAAATATATTTTTATATTACATACAGAAACTTCATTTTTATTATATGTATAGAGATAGTATAGCAATAAAATAAATTTACTAAATAGTTGCATATAAAAAAAACGACACATTGCCTTGCAGATTCACTGTGAAAAATATCGTGTAGGTATCTAAACAGAATCGAGTTATTTTAATGTGTTATTATCTAAGAACCAAAGAACAACACAATGTATAAAATAATCTTTTAAAATAACCACAGGATATACCAACGCGTAGTGTTTATTCACTCAACAGAACTCTTTTAAACACGTCATGTTCGAATATTCAAAACCGGGAAACAATGGCGGACGTTCTGAATTTAAATATGGCGGTTTCGTCCGCAAAGAAACAAAACACGGTCGGAACAAATCACGACGGTTGCCGGTAGCCGGGCGCCTTTTGAATAATTCATAATTCACCCGAGCAATAATGGCATACAGGTGAAAAAAATATATATCCTTTATTCGTGGGTACATTCGCGGAAGTCTGCATTCGTGTGATAATAAGTCATCGATTGTTTATTAGATAACACCGGATAAAGCCGTGTAGGTTTTTTGTTCTTTGATTAATAGCGATTTGAAAAATATTGACACCGGATTAAAATGATCATTTAACGAGATTCGGTCTATACAGGAGTATTACGTAACCGCCAGAACAGTAGCATTTCTCTTCTATTCATTTTTTGTCTCCGCTATGTAACTTCGTATATGTGACGTATTTGTAACGATTGAAGCAAGAGTGTTCATAAGAAATGAGACAGATTATTAAACAATGATAAAAGGTAAGTAGATCAATATGTACAAAAATCTCCAAGAATAATTATTTCGATATAAAAATATATATTCAGCTTTATTTCAGCTGGGGTGTAAGGGGTGTCGAATAACATCATAAGACTTGAGACACCCAAGCCAACCTAACATGCACATGGTGCACCCTCCTGAATAACGAACGAGGCAATGGCGAAAGCGGGGTAGGGTTTTACAGCTCGACTGGGTCGCAACCATAATCTATATGGCGAAAAAGCCCGTCATAGTGATTCGCTTCCGCGGGTCGCGTTTCGGGATCAGCCTGTGCATATCCAGTTTTTCGCAGGTCGGCATGACAGTGGCGACCGGCGATGGATAGTTTCTCTCTCGGTGGTCACCATTGTTTTTGGATTGTACTGTGCTTACCATCAGGCATAGTGCAGTCATTTTGTCGAGTTACATTAAAAAAAATTAATAACAGTAATTTTATACACATCACAAACAGAATCATGGGCATAGCTAATGTTAAATAAATTATTGGTTCTAGCTGTACATAGTTATATAATGTCTAAGGGTTCGGTATAGTCGAATAGCGTATCTATGCTACGGAACAAGTCCTGAGGTGCCCTCGCCTAGATCACAAAGTATACTTTACGTTAGACCGAGGCGGTCAACATTTTTAACGAGATTTACTCGAATAAAAAAGAAATCGTAAAATTAGTTTTTTATATCTTTATATAAAACCTAGAATCACCTAGTAACGTTTGATACATACTACCACGATCACATAATCCGCTTCAGCATATATATTGTCTCATATTTAAAGATTTAGGCAACTTATTGCGCGCTCTCAGTAAATATCATTTATATTATCTTGATTTATTACTGCTGTTATTGTTTATTCTTTGTTTATATTAATATTATACAAAGAGATTATTGTTTTCGTTTGTTTGTACGTAATAATATCTGAAAGTACTCGACAGATTTGAAACGTTTTAACCCTAATATATTATGTACGCACCTCGAGATTGCTCTGAGATGGCAATTTTTTTCCAGCTTCCTTTTTTTATGTCATAGGTGGCAAAGAACAGGTGGGTCACCTGATGTTACGTGGTCATCACCATCCATGGACACTAATAACACCAGAGGAGTTGCTAGTGCGTTGCCACCCTTTGGGGGTAAGGGTTAGGGGAGGGAGATGGGCCTCCGGCGCTCTCACTGACCGAACGAAACGCAACAATGCAAGCACTGTTACTTCACGTCGGTTTTCTATGAGAGGGTGGTACTACCCCGGACGAGCCGACCCATTCATGCTGAAACCAGTAATAGTTACAGCGTGGCTCTACCACCATTACATTGACACTTATATGTATATTTTGGTCAATTTCATTAATATATTTATATACTACAGTGTATATGTTATTCTAATGTATAAGCTATACCACTGTCGAGTTTTATTAAAACTTTTAAATTTTTTTTGTATGGAAGAATATATAGTAGCTTATATAAGTCATCTTCCATCATGTTATGACTCACGAAACGAAATAATTACGATAAAAAATGTAGGACAGAATAAAGGACAGACACGTAGTAGTGCGGGCAAGCCGTGTACCGCGGCGTGGGATATCGGGGTCAAAGATGGGTCGGCTACTCGAATTGAACTATGCATTAGAGATACAAGCCAAACTGTGAATGCTTACGCCTTACGTAACATAAGTGGTTTGTACATAACACGCTTTATATTTACTTAATTGCGTTGAGAATAATGCTTTTTTTTTAATGAAAGCTTTTGGAATCGAGTTGTACGGCTAGCATTAATATAAAAATAACCAGGTATTACATTTTAGAGATAAAGTAATAAAAAACACTATATTATGTAGATGCAGTTTGCATTATACCCTCTGTATATAAAATAAATTCAAATAATAAACAAAGCGGAAGAAGTCGCGGGTATTAGCTAACATACCATATTGAAAAAAACGGTAAAAGGCCTTCCTCTCTTTCTCTTTGAACGGTAGTATAATTATATGGCAGTGTTTCCACTCGATGTGCCTGGGTGTTGGGCAAACAACTATAAATTCTCGAAGCACGACACCGGAAGTACTATCTCGGTGTTTACGTCCTGCGCTGCGTCAAAATAGAGCCGGATATACTGGGACGTTCGTCTCCGCGGGATTTTATATGTCTGTAGGCTCTTTTTGATATATTTTTGTTATTTTATTGAGCAAAAAATAGGTATGCAGTCCACGTGAAGTTCACTGCCGCTGGTCTTTGCAGCCTGTAGATATATCTGTAGCTTCCAAGTATGTCATCCTCTTTGGCAGACTGAATCGTTTGAATATTTTTTCTAAATAGAATATGTCATTTAAACAATTGAACGATCGCTTGTGTATAAATATATGGACTTTTTTTTAATAGTCGCACGGCAAAATGACTGCACTATGCCTGATGGTAAGCACAGTACAATCTAGAAATAATGGCGACCGCCGAGTGACACACTATCCATCACCGGTCGCCGCTGTCATGCCGGTTGTAAAAAGTTGAATATGCACTGGCTGATCTCGAAACGCGACCCGCAGAAGCGAATCACTATGACGGGCTTTTTCTCCATATACATGGTGGTTGCGACCCGGTCAGGCTGTAAAGCCCTACGACCCCGCTTTCGCCATTGCCTCGTTCGTTATTCAGCAGGGTGCACCACGTGTAGGTGAGGTTCGCTTGTGTGTCTCAAGTCTTATGATGTTATTCGACACCCCTTACACCCCAAAACTTCGACTTAGAAATAAACAGCCTATTATACGCATTCCGAGTCTTATAGTTACGCAGTCCAAGTCAGTATAGACTGCTACAGTAGTGACTCCGAGGCTCCTACATGTTTAACCAGTCTTAAAAGACACGCAGATCTGACACAAATTATGTTACACTCGGTTATTATTTTTAGAAGTTGAAGATGGAAGGTCTCATCGTTTATTGCAAATTAATATCATTACATATTATGAAACAAAGTCTCTGCCGCGTCTGTCTGTCTGTCTGTCTGTCTGACTGTTCGCGATGAACCCAAAAACGACTGAACGGATTTTCCTGCTGTTTTCACCAGTAGATGAAGTGATCCGCGAGGAAGGTAAATAGGCAGTGTGTAAACGTTTAAGCACATCACCCTATTTTGATTCGTCATTCTTATGTAACTATTGACGAACTTTAGAGTTATAATTTTTTTTAAATTCTCTATGCTCCAAATACGTCCAATGGACTCTCGACACTAAAAACATCACTTTATAATGGCTGCATTTATTTGGCTAATTATTTATTTCTTCTATTCGTATTGCCAGGATAAGGTTTGTAAGAAGGTTTGCGGGGTGGTAAGGTTTTACAGACTGATTGGGTCACGAACACCATGTAATGGCGAAAAAGCCCGTCATAGTGATCCGCTTCAGCCTGTGCATATCCAGCTTTTCGCAGGCCGACATGATAGCGGCGACCGGCGATGGATATTGTGTTACTTGGTGGGCGCAATTGTTTTTGGATTGTACTTTGCTTACCATCAGGCATGGTGCAGTTATTTTGCCGTGCTACTATAAAAAAAATGCGCTAAGCTTAAAAAGTACTGGTCCGATTTGAAAAATTCTTTCAGTGTTATATATCTCATTTATGGAATAAGGGTACAGGTATATATATATCATCACGCAAGGACCAATGGAAGTGGAGTACCATTGAACATTTTTTTGAGATTAGGCGTTTTTTAGCATCAGCCCACATCAACTACTACTACACGCGGACGAAGTTGCGCGCAGATGGTAGTATGTTATACCGATATATAAACTACTGTTCTGTTGTGTGTATGTTCGAAAAATCGCAGGGAAACGTTAATTAGTAGAGTAAATAAGTTACCATTTACTTTCATATTGTAAAGGAATGATCAAATCTCATTATCTCGGTACACCCATGCAAAGCCGGGCTGGGTAGCTAGTTTATAATATAAACACTAAATAACCAGTACTTACTACGGATACATAAAAACAAATTATTACCAAAATAGTTAAACATAGAGAGTGAGATTAATTATGTTTTGATTATTAGATTAAAATTTAAATCACCCCATCAGAGCAGTGTGGATTTAAGTAATTCGAAACATCAATTTGTTATCGTAAATAGTGGAACTCTAAATATTTACCGATACAGAGTTGCTAGATTTAAACTATTCGGTGCAAGTGATAAGATTGGGGATACATTTATTTTTTACAACGCCAATTTATACATATAATAAAAGGGTAAGGGAGCGAAATTTGTACATGAAATATTTTTAAGAAAAAATACTCAGGTGGGGCTTAGAATCAATGACAGAACACATTTCCATAGTTTTTAAAACTTTTATCTGTGTGTCTGTCATTTGTACGAAATTCACGCAAAAACCACAGAACGGATTTTCACAAAATTTAGTATGATAATAGTTTATTTATTTATTTAGTCTTTGTTGTACATCAATTATTATATACATTATAAAAATATTTCAAGATATGTTATTGGTACGAAGGGCGGCCTTACTGCTAATAGCGATCACTTCCGGGTAACCTTTGGATGGATACGTTCCACGGAGTAGAGTGACGGGTATTCTGGGTGTACAAGAAAATAAACACTAGTTAATAACACATAAGTTAGTGGCACGTAACTGTAACATACATATAAAATGCATTATAAAATATAAATGATATATATAACTAATATATAATATACTAGCCGACCCGTGCCCACTTCGTTGGGCGGTAATACGTAAGCGTGAAATGGTTATTTTGCGCTAAAACGCAGTGGAAGTTCTGAAAAGGAAAATATACCTCGATTTTGCAACATTATTCATTGCTGCTCCGCTCCTATGGCTCTTAGCGTGATGATATATAGCCTATAACCTTCTCTGATAAATGAGCTATATAACACTGAAAGAGTTTTCCAAATCGGACCAGTAGTTCCTGAGATTACCCCTTACAACGTTACAAACTCACAAACTTTACTTCTTTATAATATTGGTATAGATTATAGATAATATAATTAGTTAATAGCTTCTGCCCGTGAATTCGTACGCGAGGAATGGTTATTTTGCGCTAAGACGCAGCGGAAGCTCTGAAAAGGAAAAAATACCCCGATTTTGCAACATTCTTCATTGCTGCTCCACTTCTATGTATCTTAGCGTGATGATATATAGCCTATAACCTTTCCTGATAAATGAGCTATATAACACTGCAAGAATTTTCTAAATCGGACCAGTAGTTCCTGAGATTACCCCTTACAACGTCACAAACTCACAAACTCTACCTCTTTATAATATTAGTATAGATAAATAAATAAAACAAATTATAGTAGTCATATATACACATAAGCGAAATTTTAAATAGACAAATAGTGCATTCTGGATAAGTTTTTAAAAATGCCCATCGGCTTCACCCATCTCATAGAAACCGGTAGAGCATTCCATAGTTGAGCAGCCTGAACTGTGAAGGATTTTGCGCAAAAATTTGTGTAATAAGCGAGTTTATAACATATAGGACATGTTTTACATATATATCATATTCGTTTATATGTATACCAGTTTTAATACACGACATAATCCTATGATTTTATTAGTGACTGTTTAATATCTAAAAACGCCACAGTTTTACGGTCACTTCTATCTGGGCACGAAATAAAAAGTTCGCTACATCTTATTTTTGCCGTACCGTGAATCTGTGGAACAATCTCCCGGCTAATGTGTTCCCTCCTTCCTATAACATAGTCCTATAACCTATAACAGGGTCCTTCAAGCGTTACGTGAAGAGACATTTACGCAGGCCGGCATGACAACGACGACCGCCGGAGGAGGGCGTATCTCTCGGTGGACGCCGTTGTTTTTGGGATGTATTGTGTTTACCATCAGGCACAGAGCAGTAACCTTGCCGTGCTACAATAAAAATAATACGCGGACGTAGTCGCGGGTACAGCTAGTTACTTATAATTTTAATGATTTAGTAGCTGTTAGTCGCGACTTTTACCATGTGAAATTTAGCAAAATGAATCTGGGTGAATCTGCGTTCGGCGGGGCGTCCAGCGGGGCATGCAGCGGAGCGTGCAGCGTCCAAGAGTGACACTCGCGTATTAATGCATCGGTAGCTACATGATGGAGTAGCTTCGGGCTCACTACTATAAGATTCTAGACTGACACGGACGGCGTTATAATAATACTCGGAGTGCGTGAAATAGGCTGTTTATTAATATGACCATATAAGATATTTATAGAGACGCGATCGTTCATCTGTTTGAACGACGTTCTATTTACAATATATACATAAGTTGTCTGCCAAAGAGGATGACATACTCGGTAGCTACACATCTGTTTGACACGAAAGCCGCACGCGACGCCCCGTTCGACGGTCGATTATAGTGTCCACTGTGGTCGTACACTAAAGGTGCGCATGGGGTGCCTAAGGTTCTTTATTTTACTTCATAAGTTTTAGCAATTGACCACAGTCTCGCCTGATGTAAAATAACGACGTGGTCAAAAATGATAAAGACGCCAAACCTATTTGGGTTGTAAGAGGTGTCGAATAACATCTAAGACTTGAGACATCCAAGCCAACCTCACCTGCACGTGTTGCACCCTGCTGAATAACGAACCATGTAATGGCGAAAGCGGGGTGGTAGGGTTTTACAGCCTGACTGGGTCGCAACCACCATGTATATGGCGAAAAAGACCGTCATAGTGATTCTCTTCTGCGGTTCGCGTTTCGGGATCAGCCTGTGCATATCCAGCTTTTTGCAAGACGACATGACAGCGGCGACCGGCGATGGATATTGTGTCACTCGGTGGTCGCCATTGTTTTTGGATTGTACTGTGCTTACCATCAGGCACAGTGCAGTCATTTTGCCGAGCTACAATAAAAAAAAGAAAGAAAGAGGGGACTGACTCTCAAGTGCAGCTGCCAGAACACGCCAAGAGGTGCTTGGAGACAGATTTTCGCCTTGAGGATGGTAGCTATCCAGGCGTTTCATCGTGATGTTCTCCTTTATCAGAAGCTGTGACTCAGTTGCAAGGATTAGAAGCTATGGCCATCGATGCTGTCTCCGAACACGTTATCAACTAGCTTATTATGTTTGCACGGAACCCTGATTTTCTTTTCAATACACATAAATAAAATTGAAGTGTCTCTTTATAACCTCAAAATAACAGCTCTTTACTAAATGTATATGAAAGTATATACGGTAATTATAACATAAAAGAAAGACAATTTTAAATATTTTCATTTGTCGGTTGGTTTATTGCAGCTAATTTCCGAACGATTGGGGCGATTTTGACGGATTTTCACTGCCAGATAACTGATGTTATAAGGAATAACAAAAAATTGAAACAATGTACTCTTTGTCAGATAGTAAGAGCCTGTCCAGATGAGGCGTATTACGCGTGAGTCGAATCGCGCGTACTCGAGATACTAGAGGTACATATATCCCGTCCAGATGGTGCGGCGCGTTTCCTAACTCGCGGGTAAAACGAGTGCAACGAGCGAGAATCTCGACTCGAACGTCGCTCGCGTCAAGATACTCAGGCCCCATTGCTGCGTCCAGTACTACGCGCGAGTCAGTGGTGAGTCGACATGTCGTCTATCCGTATGACGTACGCGACGTTTCCTAGGATAGAAACGCGCGTAAAACGCGATATCTGGACGCAATATATTTGAAGCGCCCGAGTCGACTCGCGCGTAAATCGCTTCACCTGGACAGCTCCTAGCGTGGTTGGTGGCAACTGGACGCGAGTACACACGATTTAGTGTGTGACCGATCCGAACGCAACAGTTCGCTTTGGTTTTCTGTTGATGCGTCCAAAGAAGTTTTCACCTCATTTGGTTCAAACCGCTGGTCTTTTATGTTTTACACAGCGCCTATAAACTATTCAGTAACTCGTAAACTCCAATTTTGCTACTAAAGCTACCAAGAAGTTTCCTATGTTTGCTCGCTGGTAACTATTGGCTTAAGATATGTAGGGGGGGGGGGACTAATTTCATATTTATTCGAGTCAGATCAATCAGGTTGTATTAAATACTAACTGTCCGTTGCGGTTTTACACGAGCTTACTAACGAAGAAATTTCCGCAAACCTTCCATTTACAGTGAGAATATGTAATGAAACGAAATGGCACCAGATATCTGAACGTCATTCTGTCAGTTCTGTCAATATTTTTAAGATCACACTACTTCTCTTCTGTCTCACTCAAGCACTCACTTATTGTATAGAGGTTTTTAAAATCAAATTATTCACTTTTCTGTATGATATTTCTAACAATACATTTTATATATATATTATCATTACAGTTATAAACACAAAAAAATGGAATTGTAGCCATATAAGTGTACTCGTTTTGAAATAATACACTTACATATATACAGTGAGAGGTTTTTATATATATAAATTAAAAAAGAGTGTAGCCAAGCTGATGTTAAGAGATCTATGCACCCAGACTTTTCATAATATGTTGGTGTACCGACTGTGGAGAGAAGACTGTGGTATCGGTATTTCTAATGTGTTTATATTTATTTCAAACCACACCTTTGAACTGGAAAACTTTAGCATGCCACTGTTGCTTTGTAATAGAAATATATATGTTGATGCTTCAACATTTGAACTTTGCAAAAGAATTTCAATAGTATGTAGCCCTGGTACTTTTGTTTTTGAACCAAACTCCCAAGTTCTATTTCTACCATCGAATTTATAGTTAATTAAAAACCGAAAAGCTACCAATTTCTGTAATAAGTAGGATGAGTTATAGGAAAATGGATACTGAGTGGTTTGACCAGTGGAATATTACACCGACGTCAGTAGGTTCGAACTAACGAACTTTTCGGAATTCGCGTACATTTATTAATAACTTGGTACCACTATCGGCTGACGCTGAAGAAAAAAAAAGTGAGGAAACCTGAACCTAAGAAATGATCTTATCGTATGTGAGAAATCGCCAGTAAGTCGAGGGCTGGGGTGTTGAATTGCCCATACCTTCCTTCGGAAGAGACCAATGACCCTACAGTGGGTCTGTTACAGAGTGATGTGATGATGATGATAGGCGACTGGCTCCTGCTCGTGGCATCGCTCATGTTAACGTTGATTTGATTTATCCCTTGAAAACAGCGTTTTTTTCTATACAAAGTGCATGCAAAGTTTCAAGTTATCAGTCGAGTAGTAAAGGTACAAACAAACACCCATTTGTCTTAATAATATTACTAAGGATGATACAGATGTAGTAACTTACACGTTAGAGCTCTAACTTAAAACATTTATTACATTTGCCATTTCAATAACTCTCTTTACCGACTAAAACTTGTACTAAATTCATAGAACAACAAACCTAATAAATCTAAAACAATTTTCTAGAAAATTTAACATTTATGTCAAAGAATTTAGACTGTTGTGAGGGGGAAATCACAAATTGTGTGGAAACTGGAATTTATTTCTAAACTAATTGGTGCATGCCACTTTGGTCTCTTGAAAATGTTTATTGACAACTTAGGTTTTATATAGGGCGCGTTCCACAAGATGTTCACAACGCTCACAACAGCCATTTAGCCGTTCCACTAGACGACCGCGAGAGTTGCGGTCGTGCCGAAAACGTAATTAATGACGTCATAACATACGCCAACGCGAAGCTCACGGCGCTCCATGTCTGGAGGTGGGTCGATGTGAGCGTTGACAAAATGTCATTATTTTATGCAGAAAAGAATATTTATATTGAGTAACGTATTGTATTTAATGGTCAATTAAATTTATTAATATATTTACATGAAATATGTCAATTATGTTTTGATAATATTAAATTCTATTTTAAAATGTTTGCAATCGTTAGATTCTGAGAGGCAATTAATTTATGATCACTTAATGATACTTTAATATTTTTTATTAAACCAAAAAATATATTTTATGATTTTATAATATATAAAGTTAAATGAGAAAAATATATAATTTGTACACTTTTATAACATAGTTTAATAATATATACAATTATTACGAAATATCCTACTGTTGCCTCAAAAGACATTCTTATTTTATTTGAATGCAAATTAAATACTGCACTAAAATTAAATATAAAAATTGAATTATACATTTTCTATCAATATACTTAAATCAATTTACATAATAATTATTACAATTTACTGTTAAGACATAACCTCTTAAAGCTTTTGCTTTATTATTTCTAGATCGCCATTTGTATTATTTACCTGAACGCTCACAACGCCCCATTATGCGTTCTACTTGGGTGTACGATTGTAATGCCCGCAAGTAAGTGGAACGGGAAAACTCGCGGTCGTGAGCGTTGTGAGCGTCTAGTGGAACGCAGTTTTTGATTATAGCTTGTCTTTTCTTTTGTTTCATCGGAATTTTACCATTATTACAAATTAAATGTTACCCTGTTAAAATGTATCATTACTGCTTAGTCATTTAATGTAGTACCTACATATTACTTTCCAAAATCCTTTTTTTTATAACATAGGAGGCAAACGAACAAATGGGTCACCTGATGTTAAGTGATCACCACCGTCCATAGACACTTGCAACATCAAGAGAGTCGTAAGTGCGTTGCCAGTGTTCGTGGGAGTGGGGAGGAGGAGGGGAGGTAGGCTACCGGCGCTCTCACTGATCGAACGAAACGCAACAATGCAAGCACTGTTACTTCACGTCGGTATTTCTGTGGGTCGGTTCAGCGTGGCTCTACCACCTACAGTATCCTATAAAAGCTAGTAATATTCTCGTCAAAGTCTATACAGCCTTTAGAAAGATTAACCCGGATAAATTACAGATAATTCTCCAATAATTTTGCTATACATTTTGCTTAAAGTACATGCACTAACTACATTTCTTGTTCTTTTCTTAAGTGACCACTTAAATTGCAAATAAGTTACCCAAACTTTTGATATGATATGACGGAGTACGGTCTTACGACCTATGTATTACTACACAATATTGGCAATAAGAAAACATAATACTATCAATATAAATAAAATACACTATTAATCCGCTGGTACGAAGTTATTTGTGGCGAATTTTATATGGAAAGTTTTTATTGATCCGCCATTTTGGCATCACAATGGCAATACGTTCCAATACTTTTATTGTCGTCTAAACAATACGTTGAATTAATGTACAAAGTATTATTTAGTTCTATAAGTTATAATTCTTATACCTTTGTGAAAATGTAACTTATAAGGACGGCCATAATAAACTTTTTTTGATATTACAATAAGGATATTTTTAAGGGTAAAGTAAAATAAATGGTATTACAGTTTGAATACCTAATATTAACAACTCCCGTTCAAACTCCTGCAGAGAGCCTTTGTTTTTAGTAAAAAGAAACCTTTGAAAGTATGTATATGTAGTGGTATTGCTTTTTCTCAAGCTAGATAGCTTCTTCTTTCAGTCTGTCGTTAGATATCCTAGAGCTGTGTTTTGCAGTTGAGAGCCAGTATTTTTATAAGTTCAGCGTGTCATCATACTGTCTGAAGCGATATTATTATCACTTGTTATCAAGTACAATTTGGTTTAACGCTAAAACCTATAAAATATTTAATAATGTTCAGTATTTTCAAACCATTTCCTACAATAAAATACCTCTATATCTTGTATTTGAGGTACTATCTATACTTACTATATATACTATAATATTATAGAGGTAAAGTTTCTGAGGTTGTAGGGGTAAACTCAGGAACTACTGGTCAGGTTTGAAAAATTGCTTCAGTGTTAGATAGCTCATTTATCGAGGAAGGCTATAGGCTATATGTCATCACGCTAAGACCAATAGGAGCGGAGCACCAATGAAGAATGTTTCGAAATCGGGGTATTTTTTCCTTTTGACAGCTTCCGCTGCATGTTTGTTCGTTAAGTGATGTTTATTGGTCATATTATGAACAAAAATTATGAATTCTTATCAGTATGTAATGATATAATAACGGAGCTACAGCAACGCGTGACCGGGTCAGTTAGTTTTTGATAAACAGAAACATTTTAATAGCTGCCTGTGTATATCTGCCAAAAAAATTTTTTTTTTCGAACTGTCTATGCTATTGACCTAGTAGATTTTATTTGACAACTAGCTCAAGGGTGCACGGCACACCTCGGCTTGGGCTGTTGTCTGATACATGCAATTCGCGACCTATCTGAGCTAAGCTAAGCTACCTATTCACACATAAATGAGTTGTTGAAACATATATGTGTACCAAGCATACATACCTCAACAACTCTTATATATATTTCGTATCGGATAATTTTCTAAACTATTTCAGTTTGATAAGGGAAAAAATAAAACCCTTCCACTTGCATGTGTAAGCGTGTATGCGTGCACGTGTGTGGAGGTGATATGTGTAATGTTGTCGCAGTGATGTAAGATTTTGTGACACTGTATCGCGCAAGCAGCGCACTCAAGGGTTCCACGCCGAGGGAACGGACCTAGGCTTGAGCCGCTGCCGAGGGAGGCCTAATCTGGTGTACGGGAGCGAAGTTGACCCCCTGACCAGGTCAATTATATTATCATTGTCCGTCTATATAATAATTCCAGGTTTATAATTTTGAATAAAGTGAGATATTTATATTAAAAAACACAATGTTGATACCTTAAGAAAATATACGACATCAGAAAACTTAGTAAGTTAAGTAGAACTTGAGAAAAAAATGTTAATTTTGCTCAATCTAAATATATAAAAATCCAGTGTCGTGATGTTTGTTCACAAAGCGCTCCGAAACTACTCAACCGCTATTTGTGAAACTTGGGATTTATGTATAGTTTAGTCCAACTTGAGATATAGAATAATTTATATTTCAATTAATGGCATCAATATTTTTTAATTACTAATTAAATTATTGTCAATGTTGATTATTGCTATTAATTGTAAGTTTTATCAGTATCGAACAGATGGCGCTTTGAATTAGATTGTTGACAGAAAATTGTAGCACTAACTGTTATATATCTCATAGATGGCGTCACGTTTTAATTTTGAATTTCCTTTTCAACTCCAGTTTATTCAGTTCCACGTGTAGTAACTGAGCCACAGCAACGTGTGGCTTGGTTAGCTAGTAAGATATTACATTTCCAATTCTTTACGATTTGCTTAATAACTTTATTTAAGTGACTTTCGAGTTTCAGTTAAAATTATTAGGTTACATAAGAACTGCTGCTCTGGAGTTACGTATATTTCAGCTGGCGGTAAGATTTTGTGACTGGAGTATTAAGTTTTATGGAAAGTTTCGTTGGATTTGCAACTTTGTATGATTATTAAACAAAAACGGTTTTTTTTGTAGACAAAGCTCCTTTAATAAAGTGAAACAGTCATCGCTTAATATATCAATATTCGAATAGTATAAAGTTAAGAACTTTTGAAAGGTTATCAAATAGTAAGACATTGAATGTTAAAGTTACTTACAATCATTATTATAACTAGTGGGCGCCCAGTGGTCGACATTCGACCATAGTTCATTGATTTTTTAAAGGGATAAATATTATAATAATAGTTGTATATTATAATATCATTGTTGAAAAAGGGTAATTTGAATGTAAGAGAAATATAATACATACAGTCGAGCATAGCAGCCTCCTTCACAACCTTTTTTGAAGTTCTGTATTGACAGATGTCAAAATGTCTTTTTTATTTATATGTGAATATATATGTTGTGTAAAATTGTAGCAGTAGTGTGAATAAAGCATATTTTAATTAATTTAATGATCTAATTTTTTTTTCGAATTTAGAAGTATCTAATGCATTTTATATAAAATAAATAACTTTCTGCACTTCTCCTCCATATAAACTTTAATTATGCCAAATTTCACGTCCATCCGTTCGCGCAATTCCGTTAAAAAGGGGTACAAAGTTTAGGCTTCACGTATTAATATATATGTCATAGTGGGAGCATCCAGCAGTCGAAAGTTTGCTAACACCGCCATCTATTATTTTCTATGTTAATCAATATAGGCAATGTGTTGTTAATGCA
Source organism: Antheraea pernyi (assembly GCA_015888305.1). Classification (NCBI taxonomy): domain Eukaryota; kingdom Metazoa; phylum Arthropoda; class Insecta; order Lepidoptera; family Saturniidae; genus Antheraea; species Antheraea pernyi. The sequence continues at coordinate 2,153,723 of MU158773.1, read as the reverse complement.
CTTCTATTTAATTATTGTTAATGTGGATTCTTGTAAATTATTGAGTAATTTAGATTGATTAAACTGTTCATAACTTCTAAGCATTCCACATGTTTATTCATATAAGCACTCATAGAAGTAACAAAATAAGCCGGTGTCACGCCATACGACGCGAGACACCATCTTAAGAAATGGTGGCGTCGTGCAATAACATTTCTAACTTGATTTGATTCTTTATTTAAAGTAGACCTAAATTAGTGTCACGATAATTGAAATCGGACATGTGAAATTGTAATAGAATTATTCTAGATTTAAGTAACATTTGGAACCTTTTGTTATTTATTAAAACCGGAAATCCATTCTATGTGCAGTCGAGATAGAATAGTAAAGTTGCTATTTAGAATGAATAACAATGTAATTAAAACATATTGGCATTGTACTATGTTATTAGTATTACTTTGTAATTACTAGAATAATTGTCGATCTAAAATGAGTTTTATAGTAAATAAGGATTTGTAAGTACTTCGGTTGTTACAACGGTGAATTACTTTGAAATAATTAATGACAACGTAATTATTCAATGTATGGTGTTAAAATAGTTATTTATTTATAATTAGAATTATTAGCGAACTTCAAGTGTAACTATGTACAACATCATAGATTAAGTACTTCGTTAAACTACGACTTCCTTCACTTGGATTGTCGGTAGGTAAAGATAGGCGATTCCTTTATAAGTGCTTGCAAGAGTTTGTACAAGGTTCATTTTATTGTCGCTAAGTGATAATTATTGTCTCCGAGGGTGTTGTCTCTGAGATTATTGTAAAAGTATTAAAAGACTCGAAGAAGTCGTCGTTTCATTTCATAGTGTCGGTCGTGTTGTGAAAATACATACAAATGGAGGATAATGCCATCCGTGTGCTCTCGGCCCTCTACAGGCTCTACATAAATATTCTGACATATATGATGATGATATTGTGCAATTTTTAATTAATTTCTACTTTTTTAATTAAGTAAACATTAGAACGTCTTACATCCTTATTAGTAACAAGAAAGTGTCTGTAATACTTATATTCACAATATTATATTCACAATACTTATATTTTTTAACCGACTTCGAAAAAGGAGGAGGTTACTACGTTCGGTTGTGTGTATTTTTTTTTTTATGTATGTTAATCGATATCTCCGTCAATTATGAACCGATTTTAATGATTCTTTTTTTATTTGAATCGATTTTATTCAGAGGTGGTCCCATATAAATTTGAAGAAAATATTCAACCCCTAAGGGGGTGAAAAATCGTTTATTTGATTTTCATCCACTTCATATTTATGTATTTTCGTGAAATTGGAACCGATTTATTATACCCATTAGAAACCAGATACACACATCAAAAAAGTCTAAGCAACATGCGTGATATTACAAATTTTACCATTTATATTAATTAATTTCTAAGTATTTACTCAAACAAAGTGCGTAGTTAAGTAAACTTTTTTGTTGTTGATGACATACTGGCTAGTTGTAAAAAAATAATTTATTATGTTTTGTTTTTTCATACAATTCAAATGACTGCGAATTTCTTTGAATTTAAGTGCGTTTTAATTGCTACGTTTATATAGCTTATAATTTGCATTACTTTCTTATATAGTGTTAGTGAGCACTGAGTTTGGTATATAGTAGGTTGTAGTTAACAGGTATGTTGCTGATGAGAAATCCCATCCCATTCGATATACTATTTGTATTCATATATCTAAGGTACATGTTACAGTTGGCGTGCGTGTCGTAGTTACAAATGTTTTTGAAAAAGCTTTTCTGTAATGTACACACCCACTCACAATTTTACATTTCTTTAATACATTTTGTAAAAAGCGCGTGCGGAGCCGCGGGTAACAGCTAGTATTTATATAAAATTATAAGACAAACTCGATGTAAAATCCTAAAGAGATTGCTTGCGCGCGTACATTGAGAACGTTGGTTAAACCCTTTTCGATCAACAATAACTAGATAAAGGGTCATGTACAAAATCGAAGATAAAAGATGTCGGCGTAAATATATACTTATGTGTAGCTATTTGTTTACTAAGAAAGGGTGAAAAAAAGTTTTAAAACAGTTTTAAGTTCAACCTAATTACAACCATAACACCTAGTTATAAAGTCACAAATGTTCAAAATATTATCTAATACTTACGATAAAACGAGCAAAGCTATAAATTACTCCGCTCACAAATGAAAAGGCAACATAATCAACATTTAGTGTGAATTCAACCTTAACAGTAATACGGTACTGTACATCTTAAAAATGTCTACAGAAAAGTTTACGATGACATATGCCTATGTCCTAAGGATAACCCACAGTAATCCTATATTATCTCTTACAAATTACTAATAAATAATGGGTTACTTAAGACGCTATGAAGATCAATATGGCATTAATCTTTATCTAACTACTAAATATTTTAGTTAGATACGTAGTATATTTACTATAGCCGTGTGGTCCCGGCAGAGTAGAATAGCACTACCCCATATCTTCCCAAAAGGTGATTAAGGGAGTTCGAGATAGTACTGACCCCTTGTAACTTACTCACCATGATACTATATCATTTGTTGGAGTCCCTCTCCGTTCGTAACAGTCCTCGTTCTACTGGGTCCAGAAGAACAAGGACGAGTATGAGCACCTGTGCATCTGATCGCTTCCGTTACTGGATCTCGAGTGAATTATGAGAACGGCGTACTCACGTGCCATCAATGTACACGGAGTTTCGCCGCGAAGATAGGCTACATATGCTGTTTTCTAGCGCACCAGCGCCATTTCTCTGATTAGGTGTCAAAGCGGTCGCCATGGACGAAATCGGTCGGAACAATCATCATCATTTACTATAGATCAAAATGTCCCTTTAAAGCGTATAATTACGATGTACATCTTAGAAGATATAACAGGTTTAAAATTAAGTTCAGCAGAAACAAAAGATTTTTGTGTAAAGATTAGTAACGCAGCTTGTAGGACTTTTATTTCACTTTATTTTTGGCAAACAGTCTTCTAGATTATTACTGTCATTGTCGAGTAGGTAATAATATTACAAGATGGTGGTTCCCCTTTTTAGAACTTTCCAGGAAGTTTTTTTATCATCTCAGAAATCATGCTCCTTGGTATTATTTTCCATCCACTTGTGCATAATAACAGAACTACGAGTATATTGCGTAAAATTCCACCAACATTATAAAACATAGAGTCAAATAACACAAGATTCTGAATAAAACATAAAGGTCACTAGATCATGGCCATCGAGATTATAATAAAGATTTATGCATATGTGTCATATGTGTTTGTGTACTTAATTTTCCTAAATTACGAGAACTATGTTGATATAGTTTCCGACTAATATTTAAAAAAAAATTTTTTAGATGATTAGTGCATATATAATACACACATATTAAATTAATCGAAAGTAGAGAACAGTCGATGCATTTAAATTAAGTATTTTATTAAGTTTGCTACTAAAAATGCAAATTAAGTATTTTATTAAGTTTGCTACTAAACTTGAACAAAATAATGTACTACGTCGTAGTCTCGCCTCTCGGGCGTGTCATAGCGGTACCGGACGTAGACATTAACATATATGTTTAAAAATTATTAGATTACGCAATAGCATACTCATATAATTTATGACTTCAAGTTAATCCACAATATTATCTTGTACATCTATATAAATAAAATAATACATAATAAATAATACAAATAATATATTTTTTTATAGTAGCACGGTAAAATGACTGCACTGTGCCTGATGGTAAGCACAGTACAATTCAAAAACAATGGCGACCACCGAGTGACACACTGTCCATCCCCGGTCGCCGCTGTCATGTCGGCCTGCGAAAAGCTGGATATGCACAGGCTGATCCCGAAACGCGACCCACAGAAACGATTCACTATGACGGGCATTTTCGGTGGTTGCGACCCAGTCAGGCTGTAATACCCTACCACCCCGCTTTCGCCACTGCCTCGTTTGTTATTCAGCAGGATGCACCACGTGCAGGTGAGGTTGGCTTGGGTGTCTTCAAGTCGTATGGTGTTATTCGACACTCCTTACACCCCAAATGTTTTCCGGCAACTCCACTTGTGATCCAGTCCCCTGTATGTTTAGCTTCTTTACTATATTAGACCCCATCGTGATTAAACATAGAGTAAGATTGTGACCAAACGATCTATAAAGTATACAAAAAATGAATATACCAATTTAATTAATGAAGTCTGCAACGAACGAAGTTCCTAATAAATAAATTCGTTGCTTATTAATATGTTTTAAAATTGAGCGTTACATTACTAAGTTATACTCTTATTTTATTTAGGTAATAGATAGGTTTACTAGATAAGGTTAAAATACCTATGGGAGAGGTATAATATCAGTATAAAAAAGAAATTATAGCGGTGGTCCAAGGAAAATACGTCGTGAAAATAGTCGCAACTAAAATTAACAATTTATACTCGAGTGTGTGCGGCGCTGCGAAATAATTCAAGTGGTTTAGTCGCAAGCTGCTGACCTGCTGCTCGCAAATAGAATATTATAGTGGTTCGTTCCTTTCAAGGCGAAACTTCGTGGAAATTGTGGGATTTTCAGCAACGTTCGCCTATATAGTTGACGATTAACATAGTTTTAGAGAACTTTTTTAGGCTCCGTGTACGAGGTTTGGTATAACGCACCCCACCAGTTGAAAACTTAGAATATTTGTTAAACAATAAAGACGCGTGATTTGATTTTGACGTGATAACGTCTTATCAATCAATGAACGACGGCTGCACACACGAAAACGCATGACTCATTGTTACGTTCCGCCTTAGCCGAGCATGCAAGCGCGAGCGCGGAATAAGCGATATCGAGGCGCGACCGGCTTGTGACGCATCTATCTCTCTTTCACTCCATCGGCCGATGCGTCCGAGTAGAAGAGAGACAGCAACAGCAAGTTCCAACAGACTCTAACAGATGGCGCTTTAACTTAGTTTGTTGACAGATAACTGTAGGAGTCGATCGTATACAATGGAATAACTGTGTTCTTTTTTGAAATTTTAAATCAATTATATTCTGATTTATTTAATTTTCATAATTAGTAATTTGGAATTATTAATATTAGTATGGTTTTCACAGCTATTGGCACTCCGAACAATTATTATATATATTTTTATACAGTTTATGAATTAATCAAACATATAAACATATAATGTGCTGCATAAAGTCAATACAAAATATTAATATTGCAAATACTACGCGTCGCTAGTCTGGCGCAAGCACAATACGTCACGAGCATGTCAAGGTCATCGGTGATGCGAACCCATATGTTTTTTCCCTACCAAAAATCTCTCAACACGACCGAAGAGGTAGGTTAGGTGTAGGTTGTTGATGGTAGAGCCAGCTACTGGTTACTGGTTTCAGCATGAATGGGTTAGCTCTCCCAAGGTAGTATCACCCTTCCACCCTTTCTCACAGAAAACCGACGTGAAGTAACAGTGCTTGCTTGCATTGTTGCGTTTCGTTCGGTTAGTGAGAGCGCCGGAGGCCCACTTCCCCTCTCTCCCGTCCCCTACTCCCCATTTCCTCCCCCCTCCCCACAAAACACAGGCTGGCAACGCACTTGCGACTCCCCTGGTGTTGCTAGTGTCTATGGACGGCGGTAATCACTTAACATCAGCCGACACGCCTGCTCGTTTGCCTCCTAGAATATAAAATAAAATATTTAAAAAAAACCGAATGTAGTAGTAATCAACGTCTTAAAACATTCTCAATGTAAGAGCGTGTAAAATTTCATATTGTCCTAATGGAATCTGATCTCTCTACGCCCTCTTTAGAATTAAAGAATCCGAGCGACGCACATTCACGAAGTTAGGAAATTGTTCGATAAATTCCGAACTAAAAGCCACCCGTCATTTTACAGGGACATTTTTCGTTTTATTAACGCGATTTTTTTTTATTCCAAGACCAAGTTTTAATGAATTAGCCGTTAGCAAAAAGACTGTTGTAATTAATTTTGCCAGTGTGTGACCGAAATGTGCAAGAAAAAGGTAATTAATTAATTCAATTCAATTCAATATTAATTAATTCATGCACTCATCCCTGTATTACTGCGTTCATTTGTTCGGTCATAATTCAAAATGGCGAATGTATGTGAGCGCATCAGAACGACTGCATAACTTTGGCAATTTTGTTTATTATGTGAAATTATCAGGACAAGGCTTGTTAAAAGAAATTGGGTTAAAAACCTACATATAGAATGTGAGTGACTGAGACAGAAGACAGTAGGTAGATCTTTCAAAATATTGACAGAATTGACAGGTTGACGTTTAGTTGCCATTTTATTTAATTAAATGGTCGTTCCGTAAAGATAACATTTGGTCTCATGTCCTTCATTGTTAATGTGGCTGCAACAAACAAAAAATCCAATTATGTTTTATGGCAAAAAGCAACGTGATACTCTAAAAGTTCTATTTAAACATCACAGAGCTAATGCATTTTTACATTAGCAACAAATCTAAATACCATACAAAAGCGTAGTGTAAAAGCTTAAGCGGACAGACGGTCGCTAAGAATGATAAGTGAAAAATATTAAACTTTTATGAACCAATTTAACTCGCGTGTCTTTAAGATTACTTTCTAAAAAAGGCACGTAAAGAAATAAATAATACAACTAAGTTATATATGAACAATATTTTCAACGACATTTATCATAATTTCGTATTTTAATAGAATAGGAAGTTTAAAATAGTTAATGCATTCACCGTTATTAATAACCTTTACCTGCGACTTCAATCTTGTGGAGTTTAATTTATATTGAATCTTTGTTTTCCTAAATCCCACGTGGTTTGGGTTCGCAGGTAATAGTTAGTCTAAAATAAACATAGAGTGTCCTTACATCACCAGCAACCTACCAGTGAAAATCCCATCAAAATCAGTTGAAGCGTTTCGAGATTAGGTGGAATAATATACGGGCAATTATTTTTTTCGATCATAGGAGGCAAACGAACAGTCAGGTCACCTTATGTTAAGAGATCATCGCCGTCCATAGATACTACCAATACCAGGGGAGTTGCCAGCCTGTGTTGGGGGGAAGGGGTGGGGAACCTCCGGTGCTCTCAATAACAGAACGAAGTGCAACAATGCAAACACTGTTACTTCACGTCGGTGTTTCTGTGAGCGTGTGGTACTGCCTCGGACGAGCCGACCCATTCATGCTGCAGCCAGTAATAGCTTCAGCGTGGCTCTTCTACCTGCAAAAACCTTTTAAACCTTGGTTTTTGGTTACAAGTACCATACAATTGAAGCGATGATGTCTTAGTTAATAACGTGTTCGGACACAGTGTGGACGGACGTAGAATCGAATATTGTAACTGAGTCAAAACTTCCGATGAAGGAAAACGTGCTGATGAAATAATTGCACGATGATAGTTTTTTTCTAACTCTACCTGGCTATCAACTACCCTCAAGTTGAAAATCAGTCACCAAGCACCTGTTGGTGTTCCAGCAGGTGCTATTGATCAGATGAGATTGCGGTATTTTTTTTTATGTCATAGGAGGCAAACGGGCAGATGGGTCACCTAATTTTAAGTGATCACCATCATCCATAGACACTTGCAACACCAGGGTATTCGCAAGTGCGTTGCCATACTGTGTTGGGAGAGGGAGGAAGGGAAGGGGAAGGGAATTGAGATGGGCCTCCGGCGCTCTCACTGACCGAACGAAACGCAACAATGCAAGCAATGTTAGTTCACGTCGGTTTTCTGTGAGCATGTGGTACTACTCCGAGCGAGCCGACCCATTCATGCTGAAACCAGTAATAGCTTCAGCGTGGCTCTACCACCTACAAAAATGATAAAACCTATAAAATATAAAGGAAAATCCATTTATTAGAAGCCTGTTATTTTGTTATTACGAATAGGCACTTCAATTATATTCATATATATTATAATTAAAGACAAGAAATATTCATTCAATCTGTTGCACAACCTACCCGGTCGTATGTACCTTTGTAATATTTACCGGTGCACGCTTCCGACTGCATCCAAAGGGTTATATCTCAAACACGTCCCGCGCCGACACGGTAATGGAGATCATTTATACACGTAAACGGAGCTGTCATTTCGCTTACGTTTTATAATAACTTGTTGCTTATTTGAAGCGAACTTTAAACGATTTAGGAAGTTTCTAAGCTTGAAAATGTGTTTTCAAATATAGCTTTTCACTGTCTTTTGTAATTTTTCAATTTTTGTCACATGAATTTGTACTAGTTATTGTGGTAACCCTAAAATGGTAGTATAAGTCTATGGTTAATATGGCGTACTTAGAGAGTCATGTTCTGTAACGTAAATATATAAGTATTTTGGAATAAATATTGATTACTGCATCTTATTATTGAGTATTCTTATGGTATATTCCATATTAAATGATGGCTCAGTATTTAGAGTATTCGGACACTTAGTTTATCAAGGTTCCAATTTTTTTGAATGAACTAGAATTTCTGTTGAAGGAAAACAACGTAACGAAATCATAATATGAAGGTTGGGCTTTTACTAAACCCAACGTCCGCTAGCTACCACCCTCCAGTTGAAAATGTATCGCCAAGCATCTATAAATGTGTACCGGTAACACTTGACAGCGTTCCATAAGCGTGCAGCTTGAACCGCAAATGATTTGCTATAAAATTTAGTGTGACAGATAGGTAATTTGAGTATATGTTGAGAGCATAGACGGCGTGATGAAGAATCTCTGCAACCTAACATCTCGAATTTATATTGTAGGTAGGGAGGGGAATTGGGATTATGAAGAACGTTATACAGGGCGTGGCTATTTCGTCGGTGCCGAATGGATAAATGGGTAGCCATTTAAGCTTTGAGCGGTATTCAGATACATGATCAATTTTTTTAAGTCCATAAATAAAGCGAATGCATTTATTCTGTAGCCGCTCTAATTTATTAATCAATTCCTCATTAGCGTCCAGGTAGCAGACATCAGCATAATCAATAATAGGCAAAAGTAATGACTCTGCAAGCATGACTTTAGTCGATGTAGGTAATAAATTGCGCATTCTTCTCAACGAACTCATTGAAGCAAATATTTTTCTACTGACTTCACTCACATGATTTTTTCAAGATAGATTGTATTTTTTATATTATTTAAACATTACTAATTATAGCCTATAAACATTTTGATTATTTTAAATTAGGTCTGTTTAATTTTATAATTACTGCCTAGCCCCGTCTGTAAAATCGTAATGATATGATATATATATACTCTAATAAATTGTCTATCTGCGAATGCAACTCTAATTAAAATAGATTCAATCGTTTCGGAGATTATCTGGCTCAAACTAGTAAAACATATTACAATCCAGCTACAAAGAATAAATAGTCTGTTACTTTTAATACAATAAATACAATTTCATAGGTAGTACATAAAATAACTATTTGAGATATAAAATGCACAAAAATTATCATTAAATATATTTTTGAAGACTCGTAAAAGCATACAAAGGTTGTGAAGCTATAAAATCGCCCAAACACTTTTACGATGTTATACAAATGTATATCAAGGAAACTTCCTGAATCAGTGAGTTTCTACAGAGCGGTTTCGTATCTCAAGCAGTTATTATCTTTTTAAAATATGGATTTGTTGATGGCTGTCAGAGATTAATAAAAAAAGATTAGACAATCTGAGTAATACATTTTCAAATTCGTTTTTTTTATGTAACTTGCTTCTTGTTGTATTTATAAAACAAGACAATATATATAATATATAAGACAAACACAATCTATATGAAAACATTGATATACATAGCATAATCGTACGAATGTTTCTATCATTTCTTTTTTAATTTTACAACATAGACACTCAATCTTTACTTAAAAGTATTTTAAAAAATCACAGTAACTTCATTTATTGTATGATTCTTTAAATTTTAAAATAACATTTTTAAGTACTCCGCGTTCAGAGATGTCACTTTTTTTGCCGTGAACCAGTGGGGCAGTTGATGTGATGCATAAGCTCAGACAACGCTGAGGAAATCTCGTGTATCAGCTAGTAAGTTATGTAAAATTTTGATTATAAACTACAATATACATCTACAAGTCTGTTCTATTTATATTCGCTCCTAGAAACATTCCACGCCTGGTTATGTTAATTGTAATAACAATATTAAAACCCGGCATATGTTATTCGAGGAATAAAAGTAGCTGTCTATTAATGAAAGAATATTTTCAAATTGTATCAGGACTTCCGAAAATGATTTCTTCTTAAAGATTACCACTTCATAATAAAAGTATATATTTGCAAAGCGTTTTCTGCTGGATCTTAATGTTTTCAATATTTTCATTTAAGTTTTTTAACGAAAGCCCCATAATTATTTTTTTTGGTGGTATACGAACATGTGGGTCACCTGATGTATTAGTGATCATCACCGTCTATAGACACTTGCAACACCAGAAGAGTCGCAAGTGCATTGCCACCCTGTGTTTGGGCAGGGGGAGGGGAGGTGGATTATCCAGCGCCCTCAATGACTGAACGAAACGCAACAATGCAAGCACTGTTACTTCGCGTCAGTTTTTCTGCGAGAGGGTGGTACTTCCCCGAGGCGAGCTGACCCATTCATGCTGAAACCAGTAATAGCTTCAGCATGGCTTTACCTCTGAAACACCCTAAAAATATATAACCTTTATGGCAATTCTGCTTACTCCAGATAGGGTCAGTAATATAGAACATGATGAGAAACATCTCATGTTACAAAATTTACCTAGATGCTTCTGACAAGAGTGCCACAATTTTGTTAGAACCTTGAAATCACCCGAAGTCGCTAATACTAAAATACGAAACATTTATCACCTCGGTAATGGTACTAATCATTTTTAACGAAAATTGCTTGCTTAAGAAGAAAAAGGTGAGAAAGAAAAGGTCCAAAGCTTTAGGTCGAGTATACTTTTAACCTAACCTCAGAGATATAAGGAGGATAATCTACGATTTTATCCAGGCGATCGCAGGTAATAGTTCCTGAGTGGGTACGACGAATAATGATTTTTGATAACTATTATGGCCATAACTCCTCTGTTAATGGTGTTGAGCTGTTGCTTGTAATGTATGTTTGAAATTTTTCCTCTTATCTAATACGTTGCCAATATTTCCGAATAGTTCTTTAAATAATTCACCCCATTAAGTAGCTTGAAATTGAAATACTAAAGAATCCAAAAAATGTATTATCTTCTGTACATCAGTAAAACCGTCCGACTATGGTCCATACGCACGTGGACGACATAGTTGATTGGTTTATTCAAACCCTAAAACATCGCTTAGCCAATTTAATAGAGGATCATCAGAAGAACTGGAACAGGCACATATTTCTATCCATAATATCTTATACATATGATATATAGCTTGTAGATATGGCTTAAAAAATATGATAAGAAGAAACTGTGAAACAATGTTCATAGTTAAATGGTTTGGCATGTCTGTAATATGTTTACTCTATGAAAAAACCGTAAAATTGACGCGAGTTTAACGGCTAAGACGTTTCGAAGCTACCGTACAGATAATGTTTTTGTTTTCCACAAGTATCTTACATTTTATAACGTCAGAATAACTTTTCTCATGTAAGTGTGTTTCAAGAGCTGAATAATCATTTTGATATTTATATTGCAATACACATATTATTGACTCCTGTCCGCTACATTAGGCATTAAAAAAATTGCAAAGCATCAATAATTTTTTAAGTCATAACTGGCAAACGAACTTGTGGGTCACTTAGATCACCACCGTCCATAGACACTAACAACATCGGAGAAGTCGAAAGTGCGTTGCCAGCCTGTGTTTGGGGGAAACGGAGTGAGGGGATAGGAGAGGGGAAGGGAAGTGGGCCTCTGGCGCTCTCACTGACCGAACGAAACACAACAATTCAAGCACTGTTACTTTACGTCGACTTTCTATGAGAGAGTGGTACTACCTCAGACGAGCCGACGCATTCATGCTGAAACCAATAACAGCTTCGGCGTGCCTCTACCACTCTTGAATCGTCTCCAAAAGTTAACTAGGTTAGCACTTTCCACGAAGAATTCCACATCGATTGGTTGAAGTCATATGCCTATACGTTCAGTAATTTTGACGTGATTAAGACTCTAAGAAATTTATATTATAACCATCCTTATAATAATAATACGAATTTGAGTTTGTTTGTTAATTACGCTCTCACGTGTTAATTACTCGACCTATAATCATGACATTTTATATGCACATTGCCAGGAGTACAATGGTTAGATCAAATATACATTAATGAGAGCAAAGCCGAGAGCACTAACTAGTGTTTAATCCATTTATTGGTCATTATATCAACTTTGATGGACGGTAGAATATCTTATTTAATGAAAATACAAAAAGCATTGAGAAATGGGTTCAAGGCATGTTTAAACATTAATTCTCCAATATAATATAAGGGACAATATGAGCTAGTGACGATGTAACAAATATTTCAGTATCTTTCCATGTAGTTATGCCTTAGTCTTAGGGCCGCTTGTACCAAACGACTTAATTGTGTTTAACTTATATTTAAACACAATTTTTTATTTAAATCCAAGAAGTGTCGTGTACCAACAATTTTAAGGCCATAAATACGTTTAGCAATCTGTCAAAGTTAAATGCTCTGTGGGAACTGTTTAGCGCGGCTAAATGCGTTTATTGAACTGTCATGGAGTCTCATTTTATAATTCTGAGCTACGTTTCTCCAAAATAAAAATGAGTTTTTCTAATTTATTCTCCGACGATGATGATGAAGAATTTATAGAATTTTTGAGTAGACCTGTGCGACAAATATTAGAAAGGAATAATTTATTCGAATGTTTTTCTGATGATAAATTTATAAGTTATAATAAAACTCGTGTAAAAATTGGTGCTCGTGAACGATGCCTAGAACTTAATTCGCCTTGCGTGTTCAAATTGTGTTCAAAGTAATTATAAACACAATATAATATACAGATTCAGTCGAACAAACTATAGTAAACTTATCAAAACACGATAACAGTTAACACAATATTATTCCCAGCAAATACGTAAAATAACACGTTCGTCATTTACAAATATGCGCGCGCAAAAAGTGCAAAATGTCAAAGTACATTTTATAATAAAATAATGAACGCTTCGTTTACGCATACATTTTTGCTATTGTGCACAAGTTTTATTCAAATTGAGGTTTGTGTATAACTTAAGCGTGAAACGAAACGTTATTGACTACTTTGCCGACATGTTAAACACATTTAGCTAAATCGAAAATTTAAATAGTTGGTACAAGACAACGCTAAACGCATTTAAGTTAAAAACGTTTAGAGTGTTAAAACGTTTACTTAAAAGGTTTTTAAATATTTTTAAATTACATTTGGTACAAGTCGCCCTTAGAGTCAGTTGATAGTTTGTGTAGATTGTACTGGTTTCAGCATGAATGCGTCGGCTCGCCTGGGTTAGTACCACCCTCTCACAGAAAACCGACGTGAAGTAACAGTGCTTGCATTGTTGCGTTTCGTTCGGTCAGTGAGAGCGCCAGAGACCCCTTCCATTGTCCCCTTCCCTTCCTCCCCCCCAACACAGGCTGGCAACGCACTTGCGACTCCCCTAGTGTTGCAAGTGTCTATGGACAGTGGTGATCACTTACATCAGGTGACACAACTGTTCGTTTGCCTCCTATGATATAAAGAAAAAGTTTATAGCAAAGTCTGGCATATAGTTAGATGTTACGTAAAATTATCTCCACTTATATCTATATACGTTAACAATAAACTGTATTATATAATAAACAAAGTTACAGCTATGCGAGGGTATTCATAAAGTGTTATAAGTACACGCATCCTCGATATAGTCAGTCGTTAACAAATAAGTGATTGTGTTACGTAAAGGGGATTTTATTTTTCTGTACATATAAACTAATATTTAATTACTAGTGGAACCGGCGGACGTTGTCCCGCCCTGATAATAAAAAAAACCTTGACAAATTATAAACCTAAACCTTCCTCATGAATAACTTTATCTACTGGTCAAAAGCGCATGAAAATCCGTTCAGTATTTTGAGTTTATCTTGAACAGACAGATAAACGTGGCAGAAGACTTTATTTTATACTTCGATCAACAATAACTAGGTAAAGGGTCACGTACAAAATCGAAGCCTAAAGCTGTCCGCGTAAATATATACTTATGTGTAGCTATTTGTTTACTAAGAAAGGGAGAAAAAAGTTTTAAAATAGTTTTAAGATCAACTTAATTACAACCATGACACCTTGTAATAAAGTCACAAATGTTCAAAATATTATCTATTACTTACGATAAAACGAGCAAAGCAATAAATTACTCCCCTCACAAATGAAAAGACAACATAAACAACATTTAGTGTGAATCCAACCTTAACACGCAATGAATAAAGTACCTTTTCTCGTTATTGTGCGTGTTTATGCGTGGTTGAAGAGCCTTGTCCAAACTTTTGTACAACGGGTATAAAATAGGTATTTTGTTCAAAATTTGATATTATTTGTTAGTTTAAAGCTTAAAATATAACTTATTCAACATGTATTTAGCGAAAGTAAGATACTCCGGCCGTTAAATTGCTTTTTCGGGTATTATTTTTGCATCTTTTGAATACACTGCGGCATTGTGAAACGTTCTTACATTGGCTGTGTTTCAAACAAACGAAACAAAATAAAAGCTCACATTTCAAGTGAGCTGTAATTTACCGAGACTTATTTTTCGCGCCGACCCTTTATCTAGTTATTGTTGATTGAAGATATTTTTTAATATATACTGATTACCAGAGTGGTCATACCACTAAATTAATTAAATATTCATCCCCCCGGATGGTCGATATAGTGCAAAATAAAACAAAACATGAAAGCTTACTAAGAATATGAGATGAACGAGAGAACCTCTGTAAGTTTGTAGCTGTAAGGTTATTACCCAAATACGCCGAGCGTAAAATGAAGTAATAAAGAACGGGCAAAGAGAAACGCGGGATTATGTTTACTTTTAAACGTTACGATTGGCGAGAGGTTTTTTTAGAATTACATTAGAAATTAATATAGGCTTTACAGTTGAATATTATATAGAGTAAGATGGAAACTTTACCTTTATGGTACGGGAAAATTTCAATTCCGTATTTAACTTAATGAAATAATAGATGTAAGTTACTAAAACAAGTATAATTCATTTTTAAGGTCACTTTCGGATTTTTTTAAGTTAAGACAGTAAGATGGTATATACCTTTTGAAATCAATAAAACTGTCAGACTATTTTTTTTTCTAATGTTTTACAGACAAGCACTTGGCTACAATCTAACCTGATGGTAAGTGATGATGAGGCCGACGATGGATCACGCTTACCCGCTAGATGCCTCCCAGGTTATTTGATGACGAGAAGACAGACGCCGGGAGTGAATTCCACACCCTAGTCATACGTATAATAATTGTGGATGCAAATCGCTTCATACGAATCTTGGGAATATCAACCACATAAGGATGGAAACCCTCACGGCGTCTAGTTGACCTCTGATGGAATTGAGACGATGGAATTATATTTTGTAATAATTCCTGTGCACACTTTCCAAAGTGTAACCTAAAAAACGCTGTATTTTATCAATGATATTATAACTAAAACTCTGCAGATCCGTCATAAGCCCTTCGACAGCGTTTTGGCTTGGCTAGCTCTCTTAATTTTGACGGCTGCCCCGTCAATACACATAACTATCTCTTTTTGACCACCAATGTTGAGAATATGCTATCTTACTTCCACGTTTTATCTAAGACATTTTGCCATTTGGTTTGTCTAAATATCATGTAGGTAACTTATCTACAGCTTTTTAGCTTTTAGCTTATAATATCGTTGGTATTTTATATTTTAATATTCTCGTAACTTAAGAGAAGTTATAACTTGTAGCTGGAACAAGCCATTTAGATAGTCTATCGCTTGAAAGTAAAAATAACGAAAATAATTCCCCTCCTAGTCCCTTATTACTTCATTTTACGCTCTGCGTACTTCATTAATGATCCCGTCTTAACACATCTAACAGACGTTTTCCTTTTAATCTAACGTTCCCATCTACGCTTTTTTGTTATTTCTCTTCGAGATGATTACAAAATTAAGTTACTCTATTTATAGCTTTGCTACTCTTAACAAAGATGCAAGTCAGGCGAGTGTGAGGCTAGGTTCCACTTCTAGATTTGATGAGATAACACCCTTAAAAGAAGATAATTTAGCACTGTTCAGGTTTTGTATAATTGCAATAAAATACGCCGGTAAGAGACCCACTACAGGGCCATAGGCCTCTTCTCAAAGGAAGGTATGGGCATAATGATCACTCTTGCCCACGACGTATTAGCGATTTCAAAAAAGAAACAGGACGTTCTACATTTTCCTAAATACAGTAGTAAACACAAGAACATTTATTTGCTTGGACTATACTGCAGATTAACCGAAACTGAAACGTGGTTCGAACACTGAGACTAGAGCTTTTGATAAAGGAAAAATCATTATAACACCACAACATATTGGTAGCGATTTTTCTAAACCCGTCCAGCTATCTACCACCCTCAAGTAAAAGTCTATCGTCGAATTCGTCAAGGCGTATTCCGGCACCTTCACTTGAGAAGCAGTCCTCCTCAAAGTTTCGCTTGTTTATCATCTTAGACCACACATCGCTATTTAAGTTCAGGTGAGGTTGTGGCCAAACGCTAAAACCAATAAAGTACAGAAAGTGCAGAAGAAAGTGTTACTGGTGTAGAGACGAACACTTGCATATCTATAGAGTCCATGCTATGGATATGCAGGGGTCAAAGTCCACGCATCGTTTTCCCGTCTCAATATAATATGCTACACCAGTCCGGTTGTAGAGATAGATGTAATCAGGCGTGTGTACACTAAATACGTGTTTTATGTTTAATTAATTAATGAGTAATATGCAAAGATTGTAGAAGAAGAATATAAACTCGTAATCGTTAAAATATTGACTTTTATTTGATAGTCCAAGCGGGCTCACATACAACTAAAGACAATACAGCAATCACACATAAAACCTACATAAACTGGTATCCGCATAAAGTGTCCTCTCATTCCCCTGCACGTGTTTTCCGTGTGGTGCTAAAGAGTAACCATTTTTTGGCCACTGTACTGTTCCTCATGAATTGAACCTCGCTGTGACAAACAGAGTAATAAACTGACGATGGTAAAAGATGGATACACTATTTAGCCACACCATTAATTAAAAAAAAAGCGAAGTTGACCTTAATTTTAATTTACTTCCAGCACAATATGGTAAACTTAAACGAATTATATATAAAGCATTACTGCGTGACATGCCAGGTCTCTCACTGACATACGCATTTACAGTAGGGCCTTTCTCCTCGGGCAGGAAATTCAACCTCGCTGCTAGGACCCTACGTCACGCCAACGACCCTTTCGATTATTTTTTTTCGATCTGACTACGCTATTGGCCAAGCAAGGTCTTAACAGCTTCACCGGACTACTAAGGCAAGCACTTAAGGCACTCAGCCGATTTTATTTTGACAACTAGCTCAAGGGTACGCGGCACACCTCGGCTTTGGCTGTTGCCTGATACATGCAATTCGTGCTATGTGCTATGTGAGCTAACCTAAGCTAAGCTTATACACATATATGTTGAAACATATATGTGTACCAAGCATACATAACTCAATAACTCTTATATATATTTCGTATCGCATAATATCCTAAACTATTTCAGTTTGATAAGGGAAAAAAGATAAAACCCTTCCACTTGCATGTGTAAGCGTGTATGTGTGCACGTGTGTGGAGGTGATATGAGTAATGTTGTCGCAGTGATGTAAGATTTGATCTATTACTTCATTTTCGCTTAGTGTATACTTTGATCTGTAGTTTCTATGGAAAATACTCCGATTATAAAAATCATGGCTTATGGTAAATTCCTTGCAACCATTAGCAACTAATAAGTATGCATATGTAATTGACAGTTACCAAATTTAAACTCGTTCAAATAAATCGGTGGTAGAGCTACGCTGAAGCTATTACTGGTTTCAGCATGATTGGGTCGGCTCGTCCGGGGTAGTACCACCCTCTCATAGAAAACCGACGTGAAGTAACAGTGCTTGCATTGGTGCGTTTCGTTCGGTCAGAGAGAGCGCCGGAGGCCCACTTCCCCTCCCCTCTCCCTCTCCTAACCCTTCCCCCCAAAGGGTGGCAACGCACTTGCAAGTCCTCTGGTGTTGTTAGTGTCCATGGACGGTGGTGATTACTTAACATCAGGTGACCTACATGTTCGTTTGCTACCAATTACATAAAAAAAATATATATATATAATATAAAAAAACCAACTATTTAATTAGCTAATAATAATATTCAATTTATCTTTGTATATATTGTTTTGTATGTAGTCCTTATTAATAAACTAAATCCTTCCTTGTTTTTGGTTCTTCTAGTATTCAAGATATTTTTGAAAGATAGAAAGAAAATACATTTATTTGCAGCACACATAAATTAATATTGAACACTTACAATTTGAAAAGACACATATAATGTAGACAATGAAGGTTAGAAATAAAAATCGTCGGTTTAGTTTATGTGTGTGGCAGATGGACCCGGAGTCAGCATATGTGCTGCAGGAGTTAATCCTTCAGCGCTGATTTTCACTTAGGATCCAGAGTGTTATGTAGCCCTGAATGATTATGTACATACTAAGTTATTATCATACAACTTGTATACTTTGAAACTATCTAAGTCGAAATTAAATTCTACAACTATCCTAACTATTATTTTAAACACGATGGAGGGTTTGTTTGTGTTTATTTCTTATGTTTTCACACCTTAACTACTTACTGAAACAAAAAGTACAGAGTCAGATACTAGTTTTTTTTATATCATAGGAGGCAAACAAACTCGCGGGTCATCTGATATTAAGTGATTACCGCCGTCTATAGACCCTAGCAACCCCAGGGAAGTCGCAAGTGCGTTGCCAGCCTCTGTTTGGCGAAAGCGGTGGGGGGAGTGGGGAGGGATGGACGAAGAGAGGGTAAGGAGAGGTGGGCCTCCAGCGCTCTCACTGACCGAACGAAACGCAACAATGCAAGCACTGTTACTTCACGTCGGTTTTCTGTGAGGTAATACCTCGGGCCAGCCAAATCATTCATGCTGAAACCAGTAATAGCTTCTGCGTGGCCCTACTACCTTCTAAAAGTACGGAAAAGAACATAAAGCATCTTTTATCGAAATAAAATATACTCCTCTGAGTGATGGGTTAAACCTACAATAAAGCGAGCAAAATCGCGGGCAAAAACAAGTAAAAAATGAAGTATAAAAGCGAAACAATGCCCTAATAACATTACTGACGTACTGAAATACTCAGAAGCCTCACTTTACGTTCAATTAAGTATCAATTAATAAATCCCAAATTGCTTCCTGTACCGCCGGAACATAATTCGTTCTACGATCGTTGTAAGATCATTATCCTAATTAATTATAGTAATGTATCGGTTCAAACGTATATCGCAGTATAAATATGATTTCTGTACTTTTAAAATATCTTATAAAAATATTTTTTGGAGTGAAACCTACTTTAGGCGCGTTGAGTGGTATTTTTGGCACGAGATAAATATGTAATTTCGCGTCATGGTACATCAGCATGACAAGCCGTATCGTACTGGCGTGGCTTTCATATATTGTAGTATTGATATTTTGCAGCTCATCATACGTTCAATTAATCCCATCTCCTCATTGCACAGGTCCGGCGGACGAGGGGAGGCAGCTGGTGTGTACCCAGTCTGCCTCTCTATTGGTAGGAGCCCGGCGGTCACCTTCCGCAGGGCGGACCGTGGAGGCGGCTATACAAGGTTGATTAGCGTGTTCGATCCCTTGCCGCCCCCACAATAACGGTCTGTCGGTACACCGTGGGGTATTAGTCCGTGCGAGTCGGACATAACCCACCCTCGGAGTTCCGATCTGGACGCGGTAGCGTACGCACGTGCGCTCCGTGTTTTTTTCGTAACTTACACCGACCCACGTGTTTGAGTGAGATTTTTTATTATCGCTTACGCACCTACCTGCTATTTCCTTTGTGGTTTTTTCTGTGTTTTCGTGTGCTGTTCACAGGTCCGAAGCGAAGCAGAGCAAGCGGAGTAAGTTTTTATAATTTATTTTGCTTCTTTTGCTTTTTTCTAACTGTTATTTTCTGTGTTCTAGAACAAGGTGTCAATCGTTCGTTCGAGTGTCAATCCACGTCAATCGTATAGGCGGCCGCAAGGCCGGGCTTTGTTACTTTTCGGAGTGACAAAGAGTGCACTTTTCGGTGCGCCTGTAAACCGCACTTTTCAGTGCATGAAATCGTGCTTTTCAGCACGCGTCGAGTCTCCGTAAGGCGTTCAAGAAAGAAGAGTTAGGGCTTCCCCCTAGGCTTCGTAGGTTCATCTGTGAGGCATTGCACTTCGCCCACAGCTCTTTTGGTCCGGACTCGGGATAGTCCCGTAAAAACCGTTAAGGCGTGCCCCCCTGCCCCTCAGGCGGGGAGGTTGTTCCGCGTCCCCCTCAATCCACCGGTATGGATCGCAAAGACTATTTAGATAGGTTCTGCGCCGCTCTTATAGCGAACGGATGCGACGAAACGTCGCTTAGCTCGGTCTACGAAAGGTTTGTTTCCGAGTCCTCCGAGGACTCGCAATGTACGCCCCGCGTGGCGACTTCGAACGCGTTTGCGGCTCTCGAGTCCGACTCGGAGTCGTCTTTAGATTCGCCGGATTCGCCGCTGAATCCGACGGATCGAGGCCGCGCACCCGCGCAAAGC
>MU158773.1:2119084-2130329 GCA_015888305.1 Antheraea pernyi | reverse complement strand
TTTTTTCGAACTGACTACGCTATTGACCTAGCAAGGTCTTAACAGCTTCACCGGACTACTAAGGCGAGCGCTTAAGGCACTCAGCCGATTTTATTTGGGCAACCAGCTCAAGGGTGCACGGCACACCTCGGCTTGGCTGTTGCCTGTTCATGCAATTCGCGACCTAACAAAGCTAACCTAAGTTAAAGCTAAACTATTCATACATACATGAGTTGTTGAAACATGTATGTGTACCAAGCATACATATCTCAACAACTCTTATGTGTATTTTGTATAGGAAATGATTCTAAACTATTACAGTTCGATACGGGTAAAAACAAAAAGAAAAAACCCATCCACTTTTATGTGTAAGCGTGTGAGCGTGCACGTGTGTGGAGGTGATATATGTAGTGTTGTTGCAGTGATGTATTGGTGTGTCACTGTATCGCGCGAGCAACGCACTCAAGGGCTCCACGCCGAGGGATCGAACCTAGGCTTGAGAGGCTGCCGAAGGGGGCCTAGTCTGGTGTGCGGGAGCGAAATTTACACCCAGACCACGGCGGCGTGAATAACCCACCCTCTCCCCCGGGAGGGTGGCGTATCCATAAGGGATTTCCCCACGTTAAAAAAAAAAAAATTGTATGTATCAGACAAGAGCCTATGCCGAGGTGTGTCGTGCGCCCTTGAGCTAGTTGCCCAAATAAAATCGGCTGAGTGCCTTAAGCGCTCGCTTTAGTAGTCCGGTAAATCTGTTAAGACCTTGCTGGGTCAATAGCGTAGTCAACGCAAAAAAAGGAACACATTTATTTCATTACTTCGTTGGGCGGTAATACGTAAGCGTGGAATGGTTATTTTGCGCTAAAACGCAGCGGAAGCTCTGAAAAGGAAAAAAATACTCCGATTTTGCAACATTCTTCATTGCTGCTCCGCTCCTACGTATCCTATAGCCTATAACCTTCCCTGATAAATAAGCTATATAACACTGAAAGAATTTTCCAAATCGGACCAGTAGTTCCTGAGATTACCCCTTACAACGTCACAAACTCACAAACTCTACCTCTTTATAGTATTATTATTAGTATAGATTTTGAGTCCTTATGACCTTAAGACTGCCTTGACTTTCTTTTATTAATTTAATAAGAAATATTAATTCTGAATCATTTATTGTGAACTTGTTAACTGTGGTATTTATATTCAATCTATACTAATATAATAAAGAGGTAAAGTTTGTGAGTTTGTGACGTTGTGGGTTTGTGAGTTTGTGACGTTGTAGGGGATAATCTTTGGATCTAATAAACCGATTTTGAAAATTCTTTTACCAATAGAAAGCCACGTTATGTATGAGTGTCAAATGTAGGCTATATATCAACTCGAAAAATGAAAAGACATTTTTGTGGAAGTCGGATTTGCAAAGTAAGTCAGAGAAAAAACGGTCGAACGAAAACGTTTCTTACGATACACTGCCTTAAAGAAGAGATAAATGATTGAGTTGTTGACAAAATTTGTAGAGCTTAATAATGCCCACAAAAAAGTCAACGACCGCATATGTCTAACTTCAAGGCTTTTTTTATTATCAGGGCGGGATAACGTCCGCCGTGACGGCTAGTGTGTATATGATATTAGAAATGCAAATATGAGATTGTTTGTTACGTTGTCTAAACTACTCGACCGATTATCTTGAAATGTTAGAACAACTAATGTTATTATTCTCATGCAATGAATAATAGATTATTTAGATCTTCATTGTTATATGATATTTGGAATCAATAGGTCAATGTATACAAACAGCATCGACGTAGGTTCGAATCCTTTCAATTGAGGTGAAGGAACACATCGTAATGATCTCATAGATTGGTCGTAGGGCATTTTGAAGTGAAACTTCTTTCGGCGCATGAGGGTAAAATTTTTACAGATCTAACATCACGCAGGTGTGCAACGGAAGTGACGTCATTTGCAGTAAACGCAGATTAAATAAATAAAAAAACTTTTATTCTATTTTTTCTTTTTTCTTGTTTGTATAAATATAAACAAGACTTATAAATTAATTCGCCAAAGAAGTTTCACTTCTGTCATGTGTACTTTGTACGCACGCGCTTTTTTTTAACTCCATCTGGCTAGTTACCACCTTCAAGTTGAAGACCTGTCATCAAGCAGGTGCATAGTTATGTTTGTTTACGCAGCTACACTTAAGAACCAGCTTTACTCAAGGATAAACGTGTTTAGAATCTTGGACCATGCCGTCATTTAACGCTACAATCTATCATTATATAGTATAAAACAAAGTCCTCTGTAACGTTTGTCTTTCCGCGATAAACTCAAAACCTACTCAATTTTTTCATTTTCATGCAGTTTTTACCAATAGATAGAGTGGTGACTCACGAGGAAGGTTTAGGTATAAATGTGTCAATGTTTTTTTATTATCAGGGTGGGATAATGTCCGCCGGACCCTCTAGTAAGTAGGCTTAGTTAGGTTAGTAGGCTCCGGTAGGTGGTAGAGCCACGTTGAAGCTATTAATTTTAGCATAGAAAACTGGCGTGAAGTAATAGTGCTTGCATTGTTGCGTTTCGTTCAGTCAGTGAGAGCACCGGACGCCCTTCCCCCCTCCCCACCCCTCTCCTCTTCCCCTTCCTCTCTTTCCCCAAAACACAGGTTAGCAACGAACTTTCGACTCTCCTGGTGTTGTTAGTGTCTATGGACGGCGGTGATCACAAAACATCAGGCAACCCAGATGTTCGTTTGCCTGCTATGACATTTAAAAAAATAGTATAGTATAAACATAGTCTTCTCGTATCACTCAACGATATTATAACTAAAAAGATGTAGATATGTTACCTGCATGGTATTTTGACAAAACAAATGGCACGAAAAGGCACACATATGTAAACTGTCTTAGATAATGTGGAAGTGAGATGGCATATTCTCAATATAGCTAGCTAGTAGCTAGCCAGCCAAGTTTAAACAAGGTGCTGTCGAAGCCCTTACGACGTATCTATAGTTATAATAAACCCCCTGCGATCCTGTCAGATATAATTGTCATATACAATACTGTAACTACATTATTTTTATTTTTTTATATTATAGGGCGCAAATGAACAGATGGGTCACCTGATCTTAAGTGATCACCACCGTCCATAGACACTTGCAACACCAGAGGAGTCGCAAGTGCGTTGCCTGCCTGTGTGCGGGAGAAGGGGGAGTGGGGAAGAGAGGAGGGGAGAGAAGATGGGTATCCGGCGTTCTCACTGACCGAACGAAACGCAACAATGCAAGCATTGTTACTTCACGTCGGTTTTCTGTGAGAGGGTGGTACTACCCCGGGCGAGCCGACCCATTCATGCTGAAACCAGTGATAGCTTCAGCGTGGCTCTACCACCTACCAAATTATATGTTGTTTCTGTTTACTATGTAGC
This sequence comes from Antheraea pernyi, assembly GCA_015888305.1. Taxonomy (NCBI): domain Eukaryota; kingdom Metazoa; phylum Arthropoda; class Insecta; order Lepidoptera; family Saturniidae; genus Antheraea; species Antheraea pernyi. Next base: position 2,126,939 of record MU158773.1, on the reverse strand, counting down.
GGGCCCAGCGGATGTCATACTGTCCTGATAATTAAAAAACCTTGACAAATTAAATATTTTCGCCTAGACCCTTTAGAAGTGCGGCGTCGACAACACGAAATGATGTTATTGCATTCTATACTATCGGGCTATATTGATTGTCCCGATCTTTTGGGCTCTGTATCACTGCGAGTACCAACATACCCTATACGCAAAGCACCGTTGTTTGCTGTCCCACATGCTAAATCTAACTATGCTCAAAATTCAATACTGCGTCGCATTGCCCGATTCTATAATGAAATAGGATACGGTAGACATATTTCGATATTCGCGGAATACATTTAAAAGTGAAATAATGAAATTACAACGCTGAATTATACAATCATTACTTAGTATAAAATAAAGTCCCCTACCGCGTCTGTCTGTCTGTCTGTTCGCGATAAACTCAAAAACTACTGAACAGATTTGCATGCGGTTTTCACCAGTGGATAAAGTGATTCATGAGGAACGTTTTGGTATATAATTTCTCAAGGATTTATTTTTAATCAGGGCTGGACAACATCTGCCGGGCCCGCTAGTTATAATATAAAAAGGATAAAGCAAGTAAACAAGTCAGAAATACAGACACACACACATTCCGACACGCGCGCAAACGCACGCACGTACACACACTATAATAAACGCCAGTAAAGGATACATGTTTTTCTTTTGCCTACTTATATGAATATTACTATGTATCACTTTCTGTAATTGTGAAATCCTGTTTTGTCTTTAATTGTTACATACTGTATATAGATATTATATAAAAATACTATGTGCTGTTGGATTTCCAAATAAATTATATACGTACACCTTCTTGAATCACTGAATCTACTAGTGAAAACTGCTTCAAAATCCGTTTAGTAGTTTTTGGGCTTATCGTGAGCAGGCAGACAGACATGGCAAAAGACTTTGTTTTATAATATGTAGGTGATTTTACTATCATTATATCAATTTTTATCACATTTATCACATTATAGTTATTTATTATATTGTAATGTACTAATTCTGTGGTAGCAATAAAATGCCATACAACACCGAAAATATAGTATAGTAATTATATATTTAATGCGTTTATTGAAGTTATACTTCTTTTGGCGCGTCAGGGAAAAATTAGAGAGTAAATTTTTACGATGCGCGCACACGAAAAACCTACACCTTGTAGTTAGCTATAGTCAACTTTTTCTATTGTCAGTGTCGTTTTTTCTACAAACGTAAAATAAGGCGAAAGGTTAAATTTTTGAAAAGATTTATATCCTGTTCCGCCAAAGAAGTATAACTTCCAACGCGTGTACCTAAGTACACACACATTATTATATTTTACACTTGATCTCTGTAGATACTTCAAGTCTTTGGAAACTATTCTGACAGCACCGGCAAACGTTTAGACTTCAATTCTGTCGCTGTAAGGAGTTTTTAGCGGGATCTGAGAATGTAGTGGACATTATATTTTATTCATAATCTTGTGTTACTTGACTCTATATTGTATAAAATTGGTGGTGTTTTATGTAATATAGTTTGTTTATTGTGCATAAGTGAAGTGAATGGAAAATAATACCACGGACCATGAATTCTGAAATGCCACAAAAACTCCATGGAAAGTTCTAACAAGAGAGCCACCATCTTGTAGGAGTATTGAATTATCTACTTGATAATGGAAATCAACAAAGACTCTGGGTGAGAGAAATGAAATAATTCATACAAAGAAGATGGTACGCTACTATTAACAAGGAGATTAAGATAAACAAGATGGATAAAATAATATATTATAGAAGATTTGGCGTTTCTGCCTTTACATTAATTTGGATATAGAGAAGATTTGGCACGTATGCGTTTACATTAACTTGGACATAGAAGAAAACTGACTAAAGAATACATAAGAACTACCTATATTGAAAACTTCAGAATTAAAAGATGATTTTAAAAATGTACGAAATATTATATAGAAGATTTGGCGATTAGTCCTTTAAAGAATACATAAGAACTATCTATATTAACAACTTCAGAATTGGCAGTATGGATTAATTCCTTCGCCTGAACTATTGGACGAATATTATTACTACTACTACTCTGTCGCTGTAAGAAAAAAAAACACATCTAACCAAAACGTCAACCGTCTCCATTGAAAAATTATTATATGTATCTTTTGTACTGATTCGGAATATACATAAAACTCAACATTGCAAGAAAAAATTGAGGGGGAATAGATGTATTGTTTAAGAAAAAACAATTATAGTCGGAATTATTGTAATTTTATAATTTGTAAATTGAAATTATTAACATTGGTCTGATATTCACATCTATTGACACTACAAGAAATAATTATTTACATTTTATACAGTTCATTAATTAATCAAAAATAGGGCGGGCTTATACAAAATATCAATATTACATTTTTTTTTATGTCTAAAGGTGGCAAATGAACAGGTGGGTCACCTGATGTTAAGTGATCATCACCGTCCATAGACACTAGCAACACCAGGGGAGTCGCAAGTGCGTTGCCAGCCTGTCTATGGGGGAGGGATAGGGAAAGGAGAAAGGGGAAGGGAGAGACGGAAAGGAGGTGGGCCTCCGGCACTCTCACTGACCGAACGAAACGCAACAATGCAAGCATAGTTACTTCACGTCGGTGTTCTGTGAGAGTGTGGCATTACCCCGGACGAGACAACTTCAAAAACTTACATGTACACAGGCCGCGATTATATGCGTCTCACGCAAGCGCAATACGTCAGGAGCATGTTGAGGTTATCGGTGACGCGAACCCATAAGTTTTTCTCCTATCTACAATCGCTCAAAGCAGCTAAAGAAGTTTTCCCTTCACTGTAGTAACGCCTGTATTTTGGCAAGATAAATGCCATTTTTTTAAATATAAAAAGATCTGAAACTTTAGAAGTAAACACTCTTTATAAGATTGAGATATCGAAGAATGCGGTACAAGACAGTTTAACAACCCGGCAGACATGTGGCGCCCCCGTGCCCCCGCAAACTCTTTCACTTCGACAAATTGAAACTGTAAAACAGATTTCGACGCATTCCCGCCCCTAACCGGCTTTGGGGTTAGTGCACACTTAACCAGATTGCATTTTGGAAATATTTTCACGTATTTTCAAACGAAATTCATGTTTATACCGAGTATATTATTATTAATATAAGCATAATTGTTTTCTGTTTTGCCATTCAAATTAATGTTTAAGCCCATTGTATGTTGGATGTCTAAGTCAATCTTACTAGCACTCTATTGGATAATTAACTGAGAAATGGCGATTAATCACTAAATATATATAAATAAATTACTAATACTAAATATATAATAATTAAATTACCAATAGGAAAGGCAAAGTTAAAGAGCTGATTAACTTATATGTGTGAGATGAAGTCTTCAAGCAGTTATAATCGACAAATTACGGTTCATTCCAATTTAGCCTTCAACGGTAGAACATACCATAAATGTATCAGTTCCTTAAATCCCGCATTATATTCTAAGGTTAAAAATACGCAATAAGAGTAATGGAATCTGTAAATGAAGAGTGGAAAGCCACGAGCTGTGTGATCTTAAAGCGCTTAAGTAAATGATTTCTCTGGCTTTGGAGTTATTTTAAAATATCTGGTAGCAAACGTACGTTTTGATTACTCTGGCTAAAGACCGTACCTATCATTAAAATAGATATAAAGTATTCTATTATAACCAATTGAGACGTGCTAGCTATTTAGCTAATTCTTTCTTTTTTATTGTATTTGCAAATGTTAGGACAAAGCTTGTATTTAATGTTTGAAAGAACATACGGAAAATTAATTGAATAAACGAAACAGAAAACAGTAAGAAGATAATCAAAAAGATTGACAAATTGATAGATTGAGTTTCATTCAATATAATTACCATTTTATTTTATTACATAATTGTAATGTAAAAGAAAGACTCTGTTTACTAGTATGCATATAGGACTGGCAGGTAGTAAATAACACATTATTGTTAATTTTGCTGGACGCAGAATATTGACCAACAGTTTTAGGGTTAATAAGTTGAAATTTCTATCAAGAATAATTGTTGTATTTCGCCGTTTTTTGCGTTACGACTTACTGTAATTGAATCCATTTTAAAAGGCCTTCGTAGAGTTGTAAGCAAACTCTTAGCACGTTGAACAGTTTTTGTTTCACAAAAGCCTCTGTTCTTAAGAGATCCGTGAACAACTTGTAAGGTGAGATAGGATGTCAATGTACACATGTTTAGAAATAAAAGATGTGTGATGATTTCATTTATGTAATTCCTTATCTTTGCTCTGAGTACCGTGTGTTCAAATCTCATTTAGGACAATTGTTTATCTGTAAATAATTGTTCCGTGTCGAAGGGTAATTTATGCCTGTTGATCGTATATTGTATGTTCAGCGCATATAAATAAACTTGGTGTTTTAGTCAAAGCTAAACTCTTGAACTTCATGCCTACAATTATATACTGTAATATTTTTCTTTGAATTGCAGATGTATAGATTATGGACTGTTTTTATTTGTATATCTGCAAAATAGTATTCCATAAAGGATCAAACTGCAACCGCCATAAAGACAATAACCTCATTAAAAATCCGTCCTAAAGTAGCTGCTACTAGTTGAGTAAGTTTTTAAAGGTGGTAGAGCCACGCTGAAGCTATTACTGGTTTCAGCATGAATGGGTCGGCTAGCCCGGGGTAGTACCACCCTCTTACAAAAAAACCGACGTGAAGTAACAGTGCTTGCATTGTTGCGTTTCGTTCGTTCAGTAAGAGGGCCGGAGGCCCCCCTCCCTTCCCTTCCCTTCCCCCCCCCCCCCCCCCCCAAACACAGGCTGGCAACGCACTTGCGACTCCTCTGGTGTTGCAAGTATCTATGGACGGTGGTGATCACTGAAAATCAGGTACCCCACATGCCCGTTTGCCTCCTGTGACATAAAAAAAGTAAATTAATAATTTAAAAAATCCCAATGCAAGTTGCTTACAGATACAACGATTTTTGAGGTATATAATAAATTAAACGAAAGCCAAAAAATGTGCGGAACAAGAGTCTGCAGAATTAAAAAGAATAAAGTCTAGGCAAGGATTACCGACAAAAGTGAAAACTCAATACTATTGAATAGCTGTGTTCTGTATTGAATTATAAAACAATTATACTGTGAATTATTTAAATTTCATAATTTGTTAATTGAACTATACTATACATAATGTATACTAACAACGCATATATCTATGTACATATATATATATAACTCATGGGAAACGTTCGGTGACGATGACGCGGATTTCACGCTTTTTGTTCACCCAAAAAAGTATCTACACACACATATTATTACACAGTATACATACAGCGTATTGAAAGCGTTCGGTGACGATGACGCGAGTGCTATCATTTTTGTTCACCCAAAAATATTATAAATTTTCTGTATAACAGTATGAAAATCGTTAAAATTTAGACACTGAATAAAAACGGCGACACAATCAACCCGATACACAACAGAAGCGAAACGAGAAACAAGTCTTTTTTTCCTGGGCATCAGCCAACGAGACGCGCTATACTGTCATTTAGATTGATAAAGTCTTAAACAATGGCGGCTCCCGGTCGGATCACGGGGCGAGATATTTTGACGTCATATCCCGTTAAATTGTTTTAAAGTGAACATTTCTAGTTGGGAATACAGTGCAATTACTTGTCCAGTTACATTCCTGTGTTGGTCACAAACAATGCACAACGATAAAAGATTATGGGAATAATAGGATTCACCAAACTTCTGGTTTTCATCGGCGTAGGAGGCCTCCTCTTCATTCACAGTTAATGTAGATCTCTCCATTGAACTTTTACTCAGCAATAGTATTTTAAATATCTATAAACCAATTTATTACAGACTAGCTGTGCCTGCGCCTTCGTCCACATGTAACCTTACGTAAAAGATGGTGAGTAATAAATTCATCTGAATATATTAAGTCCATTTATTTATCTACTTTTCTCTCGTACTTAAGTCGCGTCGTCACTAAAATTACAATAACTTTTGATAGAGTGAACCGATTTTAATGAAACCAAGACTAAATGTTACTCGAAGATATATTTTATGATTTTCTTGGCTAGGTTTTATCGTAAATGTATTTTAGCAGTGATGCGTGTACAAAGAAAAAGACAGATAGATTGACAGACGTTTCTAATAATGATTGGAATGTAATTTATTACTCGTACCAAGATACCTGTAACATTTGTGTTGGCGACGCACACGATAAGTAGCTTATAAATAGTTTTATACGTAGATTTAGTGACATTTTATAGAGAACATAAATATAGATTTATAGACATATACTATAGATTTTTAGATAATTCACTCGATCATAATAGAATAGAGATATAGAATTGCAGGTATGTTATGTGTATATTAAATTATTGAATATGGAATTATAGATGTGCTATTTATAGTAATAGGGAGTGAATTATGGATATAGAGAAAGATTTGTAGAATTATTGAATATAAATTGCAGTATGTATTGATTTATAGAATGATGTATGTATTGATTTATAGAATATGTGAATTATAGGTAGAATCATGTAGATTAATAGAGAAATAGGGACTTATGCATGCATAGTATTACCGAATTATGGATTATACAGAATTGTGTGTTAGTATAGGGTGATTTGTAGATTACATTCGCATTAAGTAGAGAATTACATGATAGAATAGATTAAAATTATACCGTATGGAATATATAACGTGTGTGCATGGAAACATTCGTAGAGAGAACATAATAGAATTATACACGTTATATACTATTGAATATTACGTTACGAGAATTATACGATCATATAGAACGGCAAATATGGAAGATTGTATAATTTAATATAGACAAACGTAATGGTTATAGAGGTACAAATTTTACAACGGTTACTCGTAACGGACGTCTTTTATCTCAGGATTTTAGTAATTACAACGGTTTTTAAGAGATTTAATAATTATATGGACAAGGACAAATTTTATGCCGGCTGCCCTTTGTAATACTATTTCCTAGAGACTAGGTGGTGGATTTTGCCTTTGAAAGCAATATACTTGAATAGAGTCCGTTGATAATATTTGTTAAGACGTTACGGTATCCGAACGAGCCCAATAAAGCAATATATTTTATTTTAGGGTAATTGTACAAACAATTGTCGAAAGATGTAACTCCAACGGGATTTTATGGCTTTTACAGTAAAGAACCTACAGGTTCTCACGCAACGGCGTTGTAAACAGAAATTTCTAATTTTATTATGTATCGTTGTGAAATAAAATATGAATGAAATTAATATTATAACAAGGAATATATATGTATTACTGGCGAACATAACGTAACGATATGTAATATATAGAGTAAATGTGAATGTGAATATAATATATAGAGATTAATTATGTCACCCTATACAGATCGATGTAAATAACACACTGAAAATAGATTTACATATGAATATAAGTTAAGGTTTATGTAATAAGATTATTATAGAGTTATATAGAATTATAGAATAGAATATAGAGTTTAGTGCAAACCGGCACTTAATATAGAGATAGCTTTATTCATATGTAAGATAGATATAAGATGTAAATTTTATAGTATAGATTGCATGCAAATAGATGATAAGAAATTGATATTATAGATATTTGATATATAAAAATATGATAAATAAATAGGAACGCGATATCCGAGCCAACGTATAGAGTCACGACGGCGGGGTACCGTTAGTCGCCGGCCCGATTTGCTTATAAGCACGTCCGCGCGGTACATAGATCGTAGTCTGATTCAAGAAGGCATCATAGAAACATAGAGTAGTCTGATCGCGCATCTTATTGAGTAACATAGAGTA
>MU158773.1:2072345-2108432 GCA_015888305.1 Antheraea pernyi | reverse complement strand
GTAGTCTGATTGCACAAGGCATCATAGAAACATAGAGTAGTTTGAGTGCATATAGAGTGACAGTAATATCGAATAGTTCAATTGTACATCTCATTGAGATAATATCGAGAAGTCTTCATCGTGAGTAGTAGTGCTCTGTTGGCTCGGGGACGCGGTCATTATACGAGAACCACGGTGTTTTCTTGCGACCACCCCGACCTCCGCTTCGTAATCCACCACCTTCATCGGCTGACTCGTGCATCATTGCACATCACCGAGGCACCTTCAAGACATCCACCGGCATCCGACTGTCGCCACCGAGGCGGGCTACCGGCGCTCTCGCTACCACCTTCGACAGTTCTACGCCCGCCCACAGCCGGGGAACGTCGCCTGGCCTCACGTCTCACCTCATTTCCACCTCACCCCGCCTAACCGCGGGCCGGTGACGTACGAGGGCGAGAGGTGTCGCCATATTGACAGGCGGCGCCCCCAATAATTTGTTTTTTACAAAAATCCTATAAGACACGTCAGAGTAACATTTATATGCTATTTATATATATTTATATGCTATATCACCGAGATATCTTTAGATATAAATAACCTTGCACCATGAAATCTACTAAAGTAAGTGACGTCTAACTTAAAGATAACAAGAAATCTGATAGAATGACGCTTATAAATGTCATATATAGGTACTTTGCCATCGTCCCAACTTCCAACGCCGTCACTGAGATATAGCATATCTGTTAGGGGCCTTAAATAACGCATGTATGCAATTCTTAGTACGAGTTCAATATTAATACCCAATATAGTTGAAACTATAGAACTATGTGGGGTCCCAATGCACGCTACTTTATAGAAAATGCTTGTCTAGCCGAGAGTGCTAGCAAATAACTCAGCTAGCGTACTATCAATGTACCATGTGTAAATCTAGCCAGCCTTCTGGAAACGTTTCCTGGTAGTCGGTTTGATGACATTTCGTACCTTTAATTTAAAAAATTGTTTATATATTATAATCTAGACACAATAAAAATGTAATTCTAACGTGTTTGTACTTTTTAGATCTTTGTAAAAAAAAAAATGTTTCAGGTGTCTAGGAATAACTAATAAAATACATTTCAATCAATTTAAGAAATGTCGGTCTGTCTGTCAGTCTGTTTGTATAAACACTAGGGTGGGTCAAAAACATCGTTTTTTTTTTACAAGTGACACGGAAAAATGGATTGCTAGACAGACGCCTTAAAAAAATTCCCACCAAGCATGAGCTCTTAATTTTAATAGGAAGATCCTCCGCATCGCAGTTTTGTATTTTTTTCTCAGTTCAATAAAAAAAATTCATACCTCATTTATCGATTGAACAGAAAAATGTTCCGAGAGAAGTTTTTAGGAAATTAAATACTCTACAAAAAAGGTATCTTATATTTTTTCCGTAAACCTCATCCTTTGAAAGATATTAAGGATTTAATTTTGATTATTTTAAGACAAATTTCATTTTTGTTTTTGAATTTTATAACTCGACAATAAATGACTTTTACAAAATGCGCAATACACATTTTTGTTGGAAATTAACTGCTCTATAAAAATGGTTTCTTATGTTTTGGCGATGGAATTAACCGTTCAAAAGATATTCATCATCAAACTTTCATGTGTACGGATTTTAAAAGTTTTTGATGAGATATTCGAAAAATTTTGAATTTATTTATAAATTTCATATGAGTTTTTCGCACAATTAAAAGTTGTTAGTGATGTGGCAGAACGAGATGTATCAGTAAGTGAATATAACCAATGTTTAACAAAATTTTCAAAACATTTTTCCGTGTCACTGGGAAAAAGAAACGATTTTTTTGACCCACCCTAATGAACACGTACCTCTGCTAAAATTCTGCGTGCATGATAAAACCTCTTCAAGAAAATTATGAAACATATCTTCGAATAACATTTAGTATTTGTTTTATTAAAATCGGCTAGGTCTATTAAAAGTTATTGTTCTTTTAATGACGACGCGACTTAGGTCCGAGAGACAAGTAGATAAATAAGTAAATGGGCTTGATATATTTAGACGATTTTATTCATCACGGTATTTTAACATAAGATTTTTAACCTAATGTCATAAAAGTGATTGTGAGGTTGTTTGTTGGTTACCCATTAACGCGTTAACTACTCAACTGTAATCAGTTAACGGTTTACGGTTAGTGATAATTAATTAAACTTTTCATACACGTTGTAAGGCGTAGAGAAAATGCACGATTGCCGAAGGATAGACCAAATTTATATTAGGACAAAGTACTATTCACAAGTTATCGCTTATCACAAGGTCCAATTTGGTCAAATCTATGTTGACGTGTACGAAGCCGCGGGTATAGTATTTCATCAATTATATTACACAATAAATTATGTATCGTAGAGTAGAACTTACTAAAATCTACGCAAAATGCGGCAGAAAAGGCGATACAGGCTGAAGGCGTGACATTTATTTCTGCCGCAACAACACACTGGATACTATTCACGCTACGGTTTTTTTTATAAAATAGGGTATGTTTTGCAATATATGTTCATTAAAGATATAGCTTTATTAGATTTTATAATTAACTAGCTCTACCCGCAGCTCCGCACGCGTTTTTTTTAAATTGTATTAAAGAAATCTAAAATTGTAAGACCATATACAATTATAGAAATGCTCTTTAAAATTATTCTAAGTACTACACGCACGCCACTTATAGTAACATGTTGTTAAAATTACATATAGAAATACTAAAAGTGTATTAAATCTGTTTTATCATCAGCAACATATTTGGAACCTTAACCCACCATAAAACTACCTCAGTGCTCACTTACACTGTATAAAGAACTAATGAAACAATGACTTAAAGATGTTATTATGATGATATAATATGCCCATATTGTTAATAAGTAGTACGTTTATGGTCTTTTTATCTTATCTTTTTAGAAAGACCGCTTATGTCTTCAAAATTACTATTAATATTTAACGTGGTGCGTGGACGTGGTGCAGAGACTGGCAACAGAAATAATCCATCTCATTTTTCAAAAGTATTAACTTATCACTTTAAATTGATATGATACAATAAAGAAAATTAAGGAACTAACAATATGTATCTACGCTTTAAATGAAAACCGTGTGGATTTAAATCAAGCAAGAGAACTGATAACAATTTTCACTGCCAAGTGGCAGTTAGTGTGTATGACACAGAGTCGACGCTTTGGATTCGCGCCAATGTACTGTAACTCGATAGACGAATGTATTTGGATACAAAATACCATATAGGCATAGTATATTACGTAGCATCGACAACACAAACTCGGATATTGATTATCTAGGCACTACGAGTTAATCTTTGATAAAAATCACACGTCATACCTTCGAACTGTATCAAAAGTTCTGGAATACAATGTGTTTTTTATAGTGAAACATCCGTCGCCTCAAATTTATTCGTCCATCTATCGCATGTCGCATTACAGCCAGCGGAGTAGGGGTAAAGTGAGAGGCGCTCAGTAGAGCAGCCAATGCCAATTTGACGGCACCCATAGCTCGCATCAGCTAACCGTGTAGCACTGTACGTGGTAGAGTAACGCTGAATCTATTACTGGTTTCAGCATGAATGGGCCAGCTCACCCGGGGTAGTACCATCCTTTCACAGAAAACGATCGTGAAATAACAGTGCTTACATTGTTGCGTTCCGTTCGGTCAGTGAGAACGCCGGAGGCTCACCTCCCCTCCCCTTCCTCCTTCTCAACCGAAGGATGGCAACGCAATTGCGACTCCCCTGGTGTTGAGATCGCTTAGTACCTGTTCGTTTGCCTCCTACGATATAAAATCTGAAAGCATTTATATATATCTTGCTTACTAATGATTTCCCACTATCATTTCCATTTTCCAATTATTAAGTTAACGGTAAGAATAATATTCCTAAAATTTAAGTTAAATGCCCACGATAAGAAAAAAGTTTAACTTGCATCGTGGTTTCATAGGATCACACAATGTTCTTTTCCCTTTGCTTTATATGAATAGTGCATTTAGTAGACTAGCACTGGAAAATACAGAAAATGAACCGTACGATCGTAAATTAAATTTACCCAACTCTTGGTAAAATCTCAAATGATCTTAAAATTTAAGCCTGAAAAAGGTTAAAACAGCTACTGTAGTACAAATTACTAGTTTTATTTATCCTTTTTCGTACCCCTGACAACGTTAATACATAAATAAAACAATATAAATATTATTACTGGTTTCAGCATGAATGGGTCGGTTCGCCCGGTGTAGTACCACCCGACCCACAGAAAACCCCGACATCAAGTAACAGTGCTTGCATTGTTGCGTTTCGTTCGGTCAGTGAGAGCGCCGGAAACGCACCTCCCCTCCCCTACCCTCTCTCCTCTCCGTCCCCTAACCCTTCCCCCCAAAGGGTGGCACTCCTCTGGTGTTGTTAGTGTCCATGGACGGTGGTGATCACTTAACACCAAGTGAACAAACTGTTCGTTTGCCACCTATGACATAAAAAAAAAATCATAATAAGCGCATTACGCATCACTAAAGAAGTAAGGACAAACAATGAATATTTGAAATTATAATAGAAATGAAACAAGAATAAATGAGTGAAAATAACTCAACAATAAATACTAGAATCAACGCTTGGGAAAGCAAACAAAAAGATAAATGTAATCCATATATTAAAAACCTAATAGAATGTTGAAATATAATTTATATATACGACCTTAGATAGCTCAGTTGGTAGAGCGGTGGACTGTAGAGGTATAATGTTGATATCCATAGGTCGCTGGTTCAAATCCGGCTCGAAGGAGTGACTTTTTATAGTCCGGTGAAGCTGTGAAGACCCTGGCGGGTCAATAGCGTAGACAGTTCGAGAAAAAAAATAAAAAATAATTTATATATGTATACTAGCGGTCCCTGCAGACGTTGTCTTGCTTTGATAATTTTAAAAAATCCTAAAAGCTAATCGCAGCACCACCTACCGGGTCCAATTGTGAATCTAAACCATTCTCGGATCCACTGGAACACGCACACAAAATTTCATCAAAATCGGTCCAGACGTTTAGGAGGAGTTCAGTGACATACACACGTACAGAAAAAAAATATATATAAAGATAAGGGGGTCGACAACATAAAATGCGTTTAGCTAAAAAATTAAATGGAATAAAATAGTCCAAAAAAGCGAAATTAAGTATAAATTACCTTACAAATAGTAACATTAATATCAGGATTTTCAATTAAATAAAATAAAAATTTGCATCTAATTAATAAGACGTTACTTGGTTTACGATTTTAATAACAATTCTAATTAATATTATAAACATGAAAGCGAGTTTTTAACGTGATAACGTCTTATAAATCGATGAACGCCGGCTGCACGCACGAAAAAGCATGACTCATCGTCACGTTCCTCCTGAGCCGAGCGTGCAAGCGTGAGCGCGGTATAAACGATAGAGAGGCGCGATCGGCCTAAGCGTTCGGCTTATGACGCATCTATATCTCTTCCACTCCGTCGGCCGATGCGTCCGAGTAGAAGAGAGACAGCTGCAGCACACAATCTACACGTGAACTGTTCTGTAAATTTTTAATAAATTTTGTGATAATAATTCAGATTTTTTTGTTATGATTTCACGTCTTCAATATTGACGACTTCATAAAATATTGCATACATGTTTTTATAAAAAAAGTAGTACTTCAGAGGGATAGGAATACATTAAAGCGAGCGAAGTCAAATACAAAACTAGTAAAATTTATAATAAATCATATAATTTGCAAATACAAGCGAGTCGAGTTGCTAGCACATATAATCCCTACATAAATTGAGAGACGTCCCACTCCGTACTTATCTAACACATTCGATTCAGCCATCAACTTAATTAAACTGTCTCACATAAATACTGTGTTGAATTTTCCTAACACAATTCCGCACATGATCCAACAATTTAATAACATACAAGACATGTGATACATCTATTAGTGAGTGTATACATAATTGTGTTTGATCAATTGTTAAAAACAAAACCAATTATTCGTGTTAGCTTTGACCGGGTTAATTCTGTACAATATCGTAGGTAAACCGTAATTAATATATACCTTTGTAATGTTACATTGAATTCACTTGATTAACTAAGTTTTCGTGAAAGACTGTCATGATATAGATACTATAAACTGTTAGAAGGTGGTAGAGCCACGTTGACGCTACGGCAGGAATGGGTCGGCTCGCCCGGGATAGTACCACCCTCTCGCAGAAAACCGACGTGCAGTAACAGTGCTTGCATTGTTGCGTTTCGTTCTGTCAGTGAGGGCGCCAGAAACCCACCTCCCCTCCCCCAAACACAGAGTGGCAACGCACTTGTGACTTTTCTGGTGTCGACGTATTCTAATAATTTGTTTATAGGCGTTTAAGTGATAACGCTAGTTAAACTTTATTAGATACATAAATATAATGTACCACAGAATTGTTAATCCAACAAATGTCTACAATAAAGTCACTGACACCATACGTCTCCGAAGGTTAATCCATACAAATTTAAAAAAACATATTGTTACAAATTATCGGCTATTTGCGATGGTTTTTTTAATTAGTATAGAAAAGTTCCCAGTAAAAATAAATATATCATCTATATATTAATACGTGAAGCCTAAACTTTGTATCCCTTTTTAACGGAATTGGGTTAACGGATGAAAGTGAAATTTGGCATAGTTCAAGTTTATATGGAGGAGAAGTGCAGAAAGCTATTTATTTTATATAAAATGGATTAGAAGTATATTAAATTAATTAAAATATGCATTACTCACACTACTGCTTCAATTTTACACAACATATACACATATATAACATGTAAATAAAAAAGACATTTTGACATCTGTCAATAAAAGACTTCAAAAAGGTTGTGAAGGAGGTTGCTATGCTCGACTGTATGTATTATTTTACTCTTACGTTCCAATTACCCTTTTCCATTCTATATTCAACAATGATATTATAACATACAACTATTATTATAATAACTGAGTAACCATGATAAAAACCTTTGATTATAGAAGTAAGTTGACAAAAGAACCCTAATAAAGTTCAAACTTTAAAAAATCAATGAACTATGGTCGAATGTCGGCCACTGGGCGCCCACTAGGTAATTGAATTGGGCATCTAATGTAGATCAAATTTGACCTTTACAGTGCATTATTTCATTAAATATCTTAAAAGGTATTTAAAAAAATCATATGTAGCTTTTATAAATTCTAAACATTTAAAAGGCGAAAAAGTAAACTCTTATGATATCACATTAGTACATTGCACCCACGCGAAACCGGGGCCGGGTCGCTAGTTATAAATAAACATACGTGTGTGGTACTAAAGCTCGATCCCATTAACTCGGAGTGTATTATGTATATTACATCATTTTCATTCGAGAAACTTATTACCGTTGTTAACGTCCAGTTTGTATGAGAGAGGTATACGATGGCCTAATTGATAAGGGAATAGCGATAAATTGTCTCTTTAATATAACAATGATAATAGTGTTGACTTGAACAGTATAGATAAAACAAAATAAAAAAATTATAAAATATTGGTGGTTTTATATATATGGTGCATTTCACGCCAAATTTAAGAAAAGTCATGGACGGTGAAAAAAATGTATTTTGTGATATGTTTTAGTATTCCTCCTGTTAAATTTTGCAATTTTTGTTTTTTGCTCGTTCAAAGGGTATATTTTTTATATATAAATTTTTAAGAAATGGTCCAAATATGATCTTCTCCTTTTGATTTTTTTTTTTTTTACATAGACTTTATAGAAAAAATAAATCTAAATATATATCAAATATTTTTGGAGAGATTTTTGAATTTTAAACTTTAAATCGAGTTCTAAAAAAATGAATGTACCGTTCTATTTTTTTAGATTTAAAACTTCTATCCATACCTCAATTTTAAGCCAGATCTGGTAATAGAGTTTTTCTAAATACTTTTATTATATACCAGCTGTTACCCGCGGCTCCGCACGCGCTTTTTAAAAAGCGCGTGCGGAGCCGCGGGTAACAGCTGGTATATAATAAAAGTATTTAGAAAAACTCTATTACCAGATCTGGCTTAAAATTGAGGTATGGATAGAAGTTTTAAATCTAAAAAAATAGAACGGTACATTCATTTTTTTAGAACTCGATTTAAAGTTTAAAATTCAAAAATCTCTCCAAAAATATTTGATATATATTTAGATTTATTTTTTCTATAAAGTCTATGTAAAAAAAAAAAAAATCAAAAGGAGAAGATCATATTTGGACCATTTCTTAAAAATTTATATATAAAAAATATACCCTTTGAACGAGCAAAAAACAAAAATTGCAAAATTTAACAGGAGGAATACTAAAACATATCACAAAATACATTTTTTTCACCGTCCATGACTTTTCTTAAATTTGGCGTGAAATGCACCATATATATAAAACCACCAATATTTTATAATTTTCCGTGTGAAATTGATCAAAAATATGTTACAACCGCGTGAGACGTGTGCCCTATTGGACTCCAAGAATAAATATACATAATTGAAAGTCATACATCTGTATGTAATATGAATTATATCATGTTTTTGGTCAATTTGGCGGCTATATTGTTTTATTTACCACGTTTGCTTCTACATAACTCAGTGATTATAGCAACGTAATACTGTACCAATTCAAATAAAAAAAGAACCATTAAAATCAGTGTGACGAAAATATTGGTTAACATACATAAAAAAAATACATACAATCGAACGTAGTAACCTCCTCCTTTTTCAAAGTCGGTTAAAAAGAAAGTCCTTTTTCAGTTTATCTGTTCGCGATAAAGTCAAAAACGACCATTTTCATGCCATTTTCACCAATAAATATAATGATGATTCATGGGGAATATTTAGGTATAATTTGTCAATTTCAATTTATTTTCAGTTTGTTAATGGCGCGGGACAACGTCTTCCGAGCCCGCTAGTTATCTGCCCGTAAAAGCCCCGTAAAAGTCGGTCCAGCCAATTAGGAGATAGTAGGATATTGTGGATGAAGTCTTGAGTAACAAAATAAAATAGTCTAAGTTACTTCTTATAAGATGAGTTATCTGCCAGTGAAAGTCCCGTGAGAATCAGTTAAAGCATTACGGATATTCCACTGTAGCCGAAGGTGAATAAAAAATCTATATTACTTTTTATGGGGGCTGCTATCTACCAGTGAATACCCCGTGAAAATCGGTCCAGCCATTTTGGAAATAGCCATACGGACGAAACCGCGGACAAATAAAATAGAAAATGTCAACCGCTATAATTTTGACTATCTGCCAGTAAAAAGTAAAATTCCGGTTAAAATAGGTCCAGCCGTTTTGGAGATTACCCGCAACAAACAAACAAACAGAGTCTAGGAAATTCTTGACATATTTTGGTAAATTTTCTTTGTGCTATATATAACAGACAGATTAGCTAAAAATTTAAACTATACTTTATCTTCCTATGCTACTTAAATAATCAAAAAAAAAACAAATAACAAAATAATTATCGTTGGCTTCCGAACCGACGCCTTCGTTGTTTCGTATAATGTTGTTGTTGAATTAGAAACATAAAATCTATCAAGTAGACTAAATTCTATTGATGTATCTTTGTTATGAAGAATTTTTTTCATTTGATTTTGAAACCATAACTATTCTAAACAAAGTTCACTTCAATGATACCATGTCGACAAAGTTGAAACATATGTGTAAACGAAACTATCACATATGCTGTTACATTTATTTTATTGTATAAAAAAATGTTTGCTAAACAAAGGTAACAATACCTTTTTCCAAAACATAAACCTAGATAATAGTAACATTGCATTGTAGAAGATGAATCTCAATTAGAGTTATATCAGTATGTATGTTGCGATTTTGAAACATTCTTCATTGGTGCTCTGCTTCTATTAGTCTTAGCGTGATGACATATAGCCTATAGCCTTCTTCGATAAATGAACTATTTAAAACCGAAGGATTTTCTCAAATCGGACTGGTAGTTCCTGAGATCATAGCGTTCAACCAAACAAACAAACTATTCAGCTTTATATATTAGTATAGATTTAATTTCGATTTTTGAACATTTAAAATCAACAAGAGATTAGAAAACTGGAAAAAATCATATTTTAAAGAGTACTAAAACGTATCACAAATTTAAGGGAATCAAAAATATATATCACAGTCCCCTCGATTTGTAGACATGCTTTAAATTATAATGTTATTTTTAATAAATAGCAATATCCGCGACTCCGTCCGCGCAGAATCGAATTTAAACAGTGACTAATAAAAGTCATCTGAAGGTATATTGAATCCATTAGTTGTCTACTTTTCTCTCGTACTTACGCCGCGTCGTCATTAAAACTACAATAACTTTTGATGCAGTGGACCGATCTTAATGAAACAAACACTAAGTTACTCTCGAGGATATGCTTTATAACTTTATCTCAGTACTTTAGAAGTGTTGCGTGTTCATACAAACAGACAGACACACATTTCTAAAAATTATTCAAATGTATTTTATTACTTATTCCAAGGCACCTGCAATTTTTTTTCACAAAATTCAAAAAAAATACAGACACGTTAGATTCACATTGTTATTATAGGCATAGAAGAAGAGTCGAAAATAATTACTGCATAGAAAATGCACGCAAAGTCACGGAAAATCCCTAGTATATACACTATATAATGTTCTTCTAACTTCAAATTAGCTTAAATTGTTGCAAAATATAATAGAGAATCACAGTTATGTTGTAATTCATGGTTAAAATAAGAGCATGGAATTCCTGGAATTCAAAACAAATAAAACGCTATTAGATCATAACTCGGCACACAGGCAGATCCTGTTATTCCGGTAATTATTATGGATTTTCATACCAAAATTGCCGGATATCATGTAAGAGACATATTATGCTTGAGCGCAAAAGCTTTTATATTAAATGAGAGATACAACAATATATTGGCTTATTATAGAATTTGTCAACACAATGCCATTTTGTGGGTAATGTATGTAGGTGTAGTAACTGTTTAATTAGTAAATGATATTAATTGACTTATTTATTATACTCAAGTACCTGATATTATATTAATATTTATTTTTATAAAACACCCTTAAGTTTTCTTTTATCTTTATTTTATCGAGGGTTTGTTCAGAGAGAACATGCCACCCGCATCCATAGAACAAAAAATAACAACTTACAAAATACCAACAAAAACACGAAATTAAAGTGAAGAAATATTGATTGAAGAAGGAAATATATAATATTCTGTTTCTGAATTAGCAACCGTCCGGAACTTTAAGGTAAATTGTTATTTAAAATTTAAAGACAAAAAATATAGCCTATTGTTACTTAGTGCTAAATACAGCCTATAATCTCCGTGACGTGACGAAAGAAGCTCCTACAATCAATTATGGTCGGAATTCATTTTAACTCTTATATTTTAGAGCTACATACCGACAGTGTCAACAGACAACATGTTCAGGTGTCAAAAACAACGAGTTTTTTTTTCTTTTTAAAATTACTAATATTGCATTATCTCTATTGATAGTTTAGATAGGCGTGGCGCAAACAAAATCAAATGATTTTTTTTGCAGTTTGACGTAACGACGGTTAATTAGTTCCAGGCCAAAGTACAAAGTAAAGTCAACTCTAATATGTAAAGAATATGTAAAATGAAGCTAATTGTATGTGAGCGTAAACTAGGTAGACGTTAGTAATCTAATATATTTCTAGAATCGCTATTTGGAAGGTCAACAATTAAATGATCTTGCAAAAATAAAGCAGCCAATATAGTACTAATATTTTGATAAAACATTCCTAATACATTTTCTCCAAACAAAAACGATTCATTCAAAATAAGTGGCGTAGAATTACCAATTGCTATGGAACTTTCGTCTGCTAATCGTCAGGGGTTAACTCTGTTCTCGAAGTTTTCACATTTACAGAAATAATTACATAACTCCCGCAGAACACCTCTCGAGAGGTGGTGCGATCTTGTTTGTATGCCAAACTTTGTATTTACCTTTGGACCGAGTTTTAGTGAAAAACTTTATGATGCATTTGTTCGGGAAGCAGTTATAAGAAATTATGTAATATTTTTATTATTCTACTGTAGTGTTATTGACTTCATCCGGGTTCCGCTACAATCCACCTGAGAGGCGAGACTACAACACTACCGGAACATTAGCGCTAGCGTCACTATATTAGACACATCAATTCTTTGCATAAATAAGAACGATTATATACAATAGACGTGTTACTTAAATAACAATAATTTGATCGTTAAATATGCTTTTTTTATGTCATAAGTCACCTCCTGTTAAGTGATCACCACCGTCCATGGACACCAACAACACCAGAGGAGTCGCAAGTGCGTTGCCACCCTTTGGAGGGAAGGGATTCGGGTAGGGAGAGGGAGAGGAGAAGAGGGGAGGGTAGTGGGCCTCCGGCGCTCTCACTGACCGATGAAACGAAGGGTGGTACTACCCCGGGCGAGCCGACCCATTCATGCTGAAACCAGTAATAGCTTCAGCGTGGCTCTACCTCCATAAATTATTGATTTTTGTGTTACTAAATTATTTTGTGGTAATTTCAGTAAATTACTTTGACTTCCAGTTTGTCACATAAAAGGGCAAGATGCCATTTATTTACACGCATATCTATCTGGAAATTGTTGTATGGCGGAACTCTGCCCGGATAAAAAGTCACATTGTACCTATAGAGTGTTACTTGGCATCCCTGACCGCATTGACTATACATTATTTTGTAACAGTAGATATTTAAAAAAAATACGATTAGTTACCCGCCCGTGGGTACAACGTTCCAATATGACGTCACAGATGTCCACGCGATTTACACACTTGAGCAATTCAATCCAATTATTGATACTTCAATAATAATATTGAATTGATGTAAAATAAGCTTCGAAATTTTTTGCAATATTTTAATTTTTGTTACTCGTAATTTTAAAAGCCACCTAAGCATAGTGAAGCGGCCTCTGAGATATATTTAATTGGTAATCTTAATATTTTCATGAACGCCGGCTGCACGCACGAAAAAACATAACTCATTATCACGATCCGCCTGGGCCAAGCGTGCAAATGAAAGCGAAGAACTCCGTTCCGCCTGAGCCGAGCGTGCAAACAAGAGCGTGGAACAAGCGACAGTGAGGCGCGATCGGCCTAAGCGTTTGGATTGTGACGCATCTATATGTGTATAGAATAATTCAATTGAATTCATAAAAGTATGCAATATTTCATCAACGTTTTACGTTATCACGTAGTAAAAGTATCGTCCGTTAACCGATTTTACAGACAACCAATTTTTTTTCTAGAAGTTATTAGTAGTTCCGAGAGTTTATTAAAAACCGAGATCCATCGGTTCACTCAAACGCAAGATTTTTTTTTTGTTTTTTGCATATTTTGTTTTTTCTCGAAAATAAATTAAATTAGACATTTGAAACTTCTTAATCTTAATATCCCATTAGTTCCTACTAATCCCCTAGGTATCGTTTACATATCTTTCTGAGGCCGATTCATTATGCTTAGGCCCCTATGGCCTTTGTGATATCTTCAAAGGCACTCATTAAAATAATTTACTGTAAAAGAAAATTATATTCTAACTTATGCTAAACTTAAGTTTTATTCTTAATTGAAAAGTGGTTAAGATCATATTAATCAATATATCTTTGAAAATAATTAATTAATTTATTAAAATAATTAATTTAATAATATGTGAAAGATAAAATTGTTGCAGTAAATTATATTATCTTCAGGAGAGAGACATATCCCATTACGGATTATCATGTACCTAGGCGTGTACATACAATAACGTATTACATTATATCATGGCATGGCTTTCTTTACGCCCGCTACGAAACTGAGATGAAAATTGTGCCGTCAAACGGCAATCAACCATAGGTGTGTTACGGGAGTTACACTCGACAGCCAGGCCTACTCTGGGTTTAACGTGATTATCATCTGGATCAAATTGTTATTTGACATAAGTGTGGTCAAATACTAAAACCTTTAAAAAAAATGTGTGTTCAGTTCACACCTGTTACAAATGGATCTTTAAAAAAATGTTAAAATAGTAAGCGTGAATAATACGCAATACAAAATACTATTCCCAATGCTTCGTTATACGCACACACGTAACTAAAACACGTATAACTGTCGTACCAGATCTTGGATTAGGTAATGCAATATATGGTATGGAGACCGCGAATATAAGAAACACTGTATAACGTATTCTATCTCATTCTCGCGGACGTTAAACCTATAGTTATATATGTTCGTCTCTTTTTAATGTCGCTTTTTCGTTTCATTGAGATTCAAATCACAATAGGACTAAAGAAGTTTTCATTCGAATAATAATAATAATTGACCTCTAAAGAAAGAGGTATTCCTATTTTTTTATTAAGGAAAAATTAGAATTCTCCCAGCTAATAATACTTTTAAAATAATTTCTTTCGTTTTATACCTTTCCCTGGACTACCAATTACCGCGAAAAGTTATCCTATGCTAATCGGCAGCTCCGCTTCCAAACTTTTCATATTTATAGAAATAATTACTACACCCCTCAAGAAGCACCCCATTCGGGGTAGCGAGATCTTGTTCGAATTCAAATGCTTCTATTTACATTTTGGCTGGCTCTTATTGAAAAACTTTGGGATAGATTAAATGAATGTAATCTTGTTTACGGCGTAATTATTTTACAACCTAAAAGATATCTAGATGAATTTTTACAGAATAGTGATCGCGCTGTGGTTAAAGTTCGACCATATATTAGATGGTACACAAACATTTATTCATTTTAATAGATTTGTATTATTATTCAAATATTACGCACTTGCGACTCCTCTGGTGTTGTTAGTGTCCATGGACGGTGGTGATCACTTAACATCAGGTGACCCACCTGTTCGTTTGCCATCAATGACATAAAAAATAATATTTGAATAATAATACAAATCTATTAAAATGAATAAATGTTTGTGTACCATCTAATATATGGTCGAACTTTAACCACAGCGCGATCACTATTCTGTAAAAATTCATCTAGATATCTTTTAGGTTGTAAAATAATTACGCCGTAAACAAGATTACATTCATTTAATCTATCCCAAAGTTTTTCAATAAGAGCCAGCCAAAATGTAAATAGAAGCATTTGAATTCGAACAAGATCTCGCTACCCCGAAACAATGCAAGCACTGTTACTTCACGTCGGTTTTCTATGAGCGGTTGTTACTACCCCGGGCGAGCCGACCCATTCATGCTGAAACCAGTAATAGTTTAAAAGAAATTTTAGAAATGTCTGTCTGTCTGTCTGTTTGTGTGAACACGCATCGCTGCTAAAGTACTTCACGAGAAAAGTATAAAGCATATCCTCGAGTGTAACTTAGTCTTTGTTTCATTAAAACCGGTGCACTCTATCAAAAGTTATGATAATTTGAATGACGGCTTGAGTCAAGTGCGAGAGATGAGTAGTAATATATACTAATATTATAAAGCTACAGGGTCCGTCCCGATGAAATGAGTGAACGATCAGTACCAGCTTGTCTTTCCAAACAGAGCGTGCTCACGCCCACGCCCGCGTAACCACAGATCACGCCGCCGTGGTTTAGGGATAAATTTCGCTCCCGCACACCAGACTAGGCTCCCCTCGGCAGCTGCTCAAGCCTAGGTCCGTTCCCTCGGCGTGGAGCCCTTGAGTACGCTGCTCGCGCGATACAGTCACACAAAATCTTACATCACTGCGACAACATTACACATCCTTGAGCTAGTTGTCAAAATAAAATCGGCTGAGTGCCTTAAGCGCTCGCCTTAGTAGTCCGGTGAAGCTGTTAAGACCTTGCTTGGTCAATAGCGTAGTCAGTTCGAAAAAAATAAAAAAGCTACAGGGTTTGGTTTTTTTTTTTAATAGCAGTACGGCAAAATGACTGCACCATGCCTGATGGTAAGCACAATACAGTCCACAAACAATGGCGACCACCGAGTGACACATTATCCATCGCTGGTCGCCGCTGTCATGCCCGCCTACAAAAAGCTGGATATGCACAGGCTGATCCCGAAACGCAACCCGCAAAAGCGAATCACTATGACGGGCTTTTTCGCCGTATACATAGTGGTTGCGACCCAGTCAGGCTGTAAAACCCTACCACTCCGATTTCGCCATTCGTTCGTTACTCAGCAGTGTGCACCACGTGCAGGTGAGGTTGGCTTGGGTGTTTAAAGTCTTATGATGTTATTCAACACATCTTACACCCCAAAATATTGTTTGGTTGAATGCGCTAATCTCAGGAACTACAGGTCCGATTTGAAAAATTATTTCAGTGTTAGATAGCTCATTTATCGAGAAAGGCTATAAGCTATATATCATAACGCTAAGACCTATAGGAGCGGAGCGAATGAAGAAATTTCAATTATTATTTTTGCTTTTGAGAGCTTCCGCTGCTTGTCAGTAGTGGTCCCGAAGTAACTATTCCATACGAACAATGTCACGGGCAGAAGCTAGTCAAATATATATCTGATTTTAAATATATAAGTCGTAACTAAATTGAACGTAAAAATGAGCTAAATCCAATTAATCGTTCGTATAACATATTTTATCTTTTAAAAATTTCCAGCTTTTATACACCAAATCAAATCAAATCAAAAATACTTTATTCAGTTTAGGCCCTAATAAGGCGCTTATGAACGTCAAAACTACTACCGCTTCGGAAAACAACCCAGTCATCGAGAAGAACCGGCAAGAAACTCGACCGGGTACTTCTTTATATATTTTATGTAACATATATATATATATTTCGAATACATTATACGTTACAATACCATTTTTAGTGGATGCACAGAGAGGAGTCAATTCCAGTCGTCACCATCGTTTACGTATCCACTCTATAATAGCCTTTCGACACTAAAACCCGCTTGACATGGCGCTTAAACTTACAGTCCGGCAAATCGGTAATATGTTTTGGGACTTTATTGTAAAACTTAAGACTATTACCTAAGAAACTATTACTGGTTTTGCTAAGTCTGAAACATGGAACGACCAGTTTGTCACAGTTTCTAGCATTTAAATCATGCCGGTCCTTTACAAAATGCAGGTTTTGAAAGTATTTACGGACATATATTAAATTATCAAGAATGTATTGGGAGGGTAGAGTTAGGATGCCGAATTCCTGGAACTTAGTTTTTAATGAGAACTAAGTTCAAATTGTGTCGTCCATAAGGTTTTCAGTTGTTTTTTAACGATCTTCATATTTTAGATGATCAAAATTTGAAGAAGAAATATTAGGAACGGCTAAAATTGGATATAGCTCATTTTTAAATATAACGACCCTTATAGCGACATGCATCTGTTTTTGTATAAAATAACTTATTTTGCCAATGTTTTATAAAAATATTTACTTTGTACAGTGAATTAACATTCTGAAATGTATCCATTAAAACTGGCCACTTACAAACTTTCTCAGTTGAACACCAGCCATTGGAGGAAGATAAAGACGGGTGTAACTTTAGCTCGTTATAAGAAATTTTCAAGGAGTTCAACGCAATACGCATTTCTAAATGCTTTAAAAGCCGTAAAATAAACGTAGCTATTTAAAATTCCCCTCTGTATTTTACCTACTTGCCTACAATCACTATATTCAAAACTAGATTCTTAGTTCTCATAGTAACTTTGGGCTTATGTTAAAGAGGCAATGGTGAAAGCGGGGTGGTAGGGTTTTACAGTCTGGCTGGGTCGCAACCACCATGTATATGGCGAAAATGCCCGTCATAGTGATTCGCTTCTGCGGGTCGCGTTTCGGGATCAGCCTGTGCATATCCAGCTTTTCGCAGGCCGGCATGACATCGGCGACCGGCGATGGATAGTGTGTCACTCGGTGGTCGCCATTGTTTTTGGGCTATACGGTGCTTACCATCAGGCATAGTGCAGTCATTTTGCCGTGCTAAAATAAAAAAAAAAATAAATAACACGCAGCGGCAGCTCGCAAAAGGGAAAAAAAACGATTTTGAAACATTCTTCATTGGCGCTTCGCTCTCATTGGTCTTAGCGTGATGATATATAGCCTATAGCCTTTCTCGAGAAATGAGCTGTCTAACACCAAACTAATTTCTCAAATCGGACCATTAGTTCCTGAGATTAGCGCGTTCAACAAAACAAACGCTTCAGCTTTATATTATTAGTATAGATTAACTGCCCGTTGTATGTAAGCGGCTACGAACGGTGGGTAAGAACGGCTGAATCTATTTGGATAAAGTTTTTTGTTGTATTTGGAATCGTCTGCACAAGGTATGTGAAAGATAATGTTTTTGAATTTTAATGAATTTTTGAAAATCGTACGGAAATGTAATACAGTCGAGGCAGTGGTAAGGTTGAAAACTCAAAGCAATGGAATTTAAATTGTGTCCTCTTTTGAATTTTTATATTAATTATAGTGTGAAAATTATTTGAATTTCATAATTGGTAAATTGAAATTATGATCATTAATCTTTCTTTCACACACATTGGCACTCTGAATAATTATATATTTTTATACAGTTTATTCAGTAATCAAAACTTAAGATGCGCCGCAGAATTTCAATACGAAATATAGCTATTAGATGTACACGAGCTCCTATACTACATGCCTCTATTCTAACGCAAGCGAGCGCAATACGGTCGGTCACGCTTACTACCATGTAATTACGTGAAATCATAAGTTTATGTCCTCCCAAAAAAATACCGCTCAACGAGCGTTAAGAATTCTTCACTTCAAAATTATAAAAACATTGTCACAATACATATATGTAACTATACCATAGAACTGTTCTTTTGGTGACCAAATGACAAAAAATACAAATATTAATAGATTGTAACGTTTTGTTACTGTGAAATCAATATTACAGTCTTTGGCAGCAGGCGAGTTCTTTAATTGGTGCACTGATTCGTTATTATTAAAAACTAGCTGACCAGTGCCTACTTCGTTGGGCGGTAATAGGTATTATCAAGTTACAACTTTTCTCTAGAACTCAATCATATATCTCTCATCGTTAAGGCAGCGTTCGTAGGAAACGTTTTCGTTTGACCATTTTTTCTCCGCCTCCCCAGATATTACCCCCTACAACCTCACAAACTTTACCTCTTTATAATATTAGTAGAGATATTATAATTAGTTAATAGCTTCTGCCCGCGACTTCATAAGCGTGGAATAGTTATTTTGGGCTAAGGTGCAGCAGCAGCTCTCAAAAGTTAAAAAGGACCGGTTTTAAAACATTTCTAATTTTTGTTCCGCTCCTATTGGTCTTAGCGTGATGATAGCATAAGACACTCACAAATAACGTGGCTTTCTATTGGTAAAAGAATTTTCAAAATCGGTTTAGTAGTTCCTGAGATTACCCCCCTAAAACGTCACAAACTAACAAACTTTACCTCATTATAATATTAGTATAGTATATACTGTATAGATATGCTTTCGACATTGACCAAATACCACAAACAAATATTAGCACATTGAGCATTTCGCAGTTTCTTTTAAGGTCATTTTATTAATCTCAATTGTAAATATCTCTGTTTAATTCTCTATTTCAGAGTTTTTGTGCGTACATTATTTTGAGTAAGCTTTGACTTTCAAAAAATTTTGCATACGTATATGGGTGAAAGCAAGCTTCGTCCAAAATCTCTATTTGTTTCCCGGTAGAGTAACAGTGCTTTGTTGGGATGTCGAAGCGAATGGGCTAATAAGAGGGACAGTCCCGATCTATCGGGAAGAATGGTAACCCTAAACATGGGAACAATGGTAACCTTAAACATACCTTATTTATGTTTACAAGATT
Organism: Antheraea pernyi; assembly: GCA_015888305.1. Taxonomy (NCBI): domain Eukaryota; kingdom Metazoa; phylum Arthropoda; class Insecta; order Lepidoptera; family Saturniidae; genus Antheraea; species Antheraea pernyi. Next base: position 2,088,629 of record MU158773.1, on the reverse strand, counting down.
ATTGGATGATATGGTACGTGAGGTCTTTTGAGTTACTGGATATGTTTAACTGGTTATAATACCTTACAAAAAATTTGTGATTATACCAACCAAAATATATGTATTAGAAAACAGTTTCAATATAACTCGTAAAAAATAAGTCCTTTTAGAATCTATAGTCCTCTCTAATAAGTTTTAACTTTAACATCACAAACTATACATACAAAATATTTTCAATATTAAAGTTCGTGAATTAAAAACACCTTCTCTTCAAGTTGAGCAAGGATTCACTTGGGCAAAGTTTAGGAGCGCACAGCGAATAGATTTCCCGCACTGTTAGTTTCCAGCGAAGCGGGTATCCGGACGCGTGGAGCATCGCGCCGTCTGCAGGCACCTCTGTGTTATACTTGAACAAACATAAGCACAATATACTTCCAAGAGGCAATTTAAAAATTTAACAAATCCCTCACTGTATTTTTAAACTGTGTTACATCGCATATCCCAACCTTTAAGGAAGATTAGAAATTTTCCAAAAGCTGATCGGATTGATACTTACTACTAAGTTCCACTACCGAATTGCCACAAATGGAAATTCCATCCGTGTCATATTGATGGTTGGAGGTTGTCTACTGTGCGGTTTTTGTGAGTATTTTTGCACGTATGTAGACTCTTTGGAATGTATTCCCAGTGTTGGTTTTTCCGGATCAATATAACGTAAAAAACTTCAAGAACCTAGCTTACTCCTTTCTCAAAAGGCGGCAACGTATCAACGTATCTGTGATACCCTACGTGTCACAGATATCTTTGGACGGGGCTGGTCATTGACCAGGTGGCACGCATGTTCGTGTACTTTTATTCGCATAAAAAAATTGTTTAATTAGAGCGGTGATTTTTGGGCAACGAACAAAAACAGAATTTCAGGTTATTCAAAATAGAGTGTTACACTAAAAAATTACGCATTTTCATTGTTAACCATGATTGGAAAGATAATAAAGTTTTGAAAGCGGAGATTTAGCCGTAGTAAAGATTTAGAGAGAGAACCAAAATATTAGATGCTCTATCCTTCGCTCTTCGCTCTATACTTCTAAAGTGGAAATGGGCAGGACATGTGGCTCGTATCCCGGATAACAGATGGACAAAAACCATAACTCTATGCAACGGGCCTCACGGATATAGAAGTAGAGGTAGGCCGAAAGCGCTATGGAAAGATGAACTGCAATCTATAGCTGGCAGAAGCTGGATAGACGTTGCAAGGATTGGATTGCTTTCTCCAAAGGAGGCTTTAATCCGAAGGTAGGTCCACAAAACGGGGCGACATGCGGAGTGCTTCGTCATCCCTTGTCCCCCATAATGGCGGTTGTGGGTATCCATGGGGTTTTTATCCTTGCGAGTCGGACATAACCCACTCTCTCCCCCGGGAGCGTGGTGTATCCAGTAGGATTTCCCCAAGCAAAAATTATCACCGGTTTCAATTGTATTTATAAACGCGAAAAATTTTAATAAACCTAAAACCCGATTACAGTAACGCCTACGGGTTTGAATTGTGAATCATTTGATTGATCATTGTGAATCAAACATATATTCAGATGGTATGTGAGATTTTTTTCTTAAATAAGCCTAGATCCCGTTCGTAGCACCATCTACAGAGTTCAATTAAGATAAAAACTAACCTACATATATTCGCGATAATGTAAAAAAAACTTAAGGGGTCTATGGCCCCCGTTGGAATGAAGTTCCTTCTACTTTGTAGACGTTTACTATACAACCAGTATAGGTTACATTATGAAATATCAAATCGATAGAAATAAATTCTAAATGAAAAGATAAAATATATAATGTTTAATTAAACACTGAATGGTCTGGGATAATCAAGTTAATAAAGTTAATACATAATCCTTGAGTTGGTTTGATATTGAAATGAAAATTTTATGTATGTATATATTATATAACTGTCTCTCTCTCTCTCTCTTTTTCTCTTTCACGATACCTAACCTACTGCAGATGGACGCTTGCATATGCACAATACGTAAAAATAAAATTAAATAATCATCTCTATCACTTACTTCATCATAACTATCTTCAACTTGTATTAAAACTTTTTCACACTCCATTGTATTGAAGAAAAATATAAATATGAAAAAGATATGAGCTGTGGCACTGTGGGCCTGGGGTAAAACAAAAACACCTGGCAGCAGTGCAACCGTTTAATATCAATCCGATGGTAATAGATTAGCCAAACAGGAAAAACAAAACTCAATAATTAAATCCTTAATCAAATAATAATACGAGAGCACATTTCTCATGGAGTGGGAAAACCAGGCTTGTGTAGAGGAAAGGGATCCACCGAACTTAAACTAAGAGATTATATTAGTGTGTAATCAGATGTGGTAGAGCCACGCTGAAACTATTACTGGTTTTAGCATGAATGGGTCGGCTCGTCCGGGGTAGTACCACCCTCTCATAGAAAATCGACGTGAACTAACAGTGCTTGCATTGTTGCGTTTCGTTCGGTCAGTGAGAGCGCCGGAGGCCCACCTCCCCTCCCCTCGCCCCTCTCCTCTCCCACTCCCTCCCCTAACCCTTCCCCCAAAGGGTGGCAACGCACTTGCGACTCCTCTGGTGTTGTTAGTGTCCATGGACGGTGGTGATCACTTAACATCAGGTGACCCACATGTTCGTTTGCCACCTATGCCATAAAAAAATAAATAAATGAATATTAAGCCTAGCTGCTAGGAGCGTCTGCTGCGAACACCACGTTCCGGGGATCCAAGGGGTCACCAAGGGGGGTGCAGGGTCAGCGAGCGCCCGAACTAGCTGGTCAACTGAGCACCGCAATACTCGCTGCAGTCTGCTGAGTCTCTAACTCGACAGCGGGCCTCAGTAATTCAAGTCGAAAAATTTCCAAAAGGAAAAACCCCATACATCTGAAAAATGACGGATGGTTGAATCAAATCAAATCAAAAATACTTTATTCAGTTTAGGCCCTAATAAGGCACTTATGAACGTCAAAGTTCAAGTTCAAGAACGTCAAGTTGGGATAACTAATCGCCACGTTGACAATTATGATTGAACGACGTGGGGGTATTTTTAGAAAATAAATTAATAATCATGACCCGGTGTCACGTTCAGCCCCCAGAAAACAAGGTTTCGGGTTTATTAGCCTACGTTCACGATTCAATTCTACACCTATCAAATCGGCACCGGTGGTTGAATAACAAGTCCCACGGGTGCAATGTCACAATGAATTTCCAACAGGTTATACTACATACTTTAGTGGTTAATTAATTTGAATCTACTACATATTAATGACAACAGCGGCTCAAATCACACGTGTTCAACACGAGGCGAACTAATAAATGTTTGCTGGGTGCTTAACGGGGTTTTGAAGAGAATACTCGTGACGTGACGCTTAAACGCAACCTCTATCTTGCTGGAGAATCGAGTCTAGACCAAGAACTCCGGAAACTGAGTGAACACTAGAGTTGCCTTAAGCACCAACACTTGGCCGCAGCGGAGAGGAAAAAACAACTCCTTACTCGAGCAGCTCCAAAACAGGAAAGATCCTTTTCCAAAAAAAAATGACACTGCACCCCGTCCGACAGTTGACAGCTCACGGAATACCAGCGTAAGAAATCAAATTTGGACGACGAGAGCGTCTGAGATAATCCAATAATTAACGAATTTGAACTGAATCAAATGTCACAATTACAGATTGTAATGATTAACGTTTTAAAATTATTACGGACTTTTAATATATAATGAAGGTAATGATTTTAATTAATTTGACTACACCAATAATTTAAAATAAATGCTGAGCGCGGCAACACCCCGCAGCAGACTATTAATCCGTGAAGACAATCACCGTATGGGCCACAGATAATTATTTACTACTAATTCAGATATGGAAATGTGATATTAATAATAAATTGTCTGTAAAATGTGTAATGTTGTAAGGTTATTATTAAACAATGAAATGATGTTATTAGATTCAAATACAGTTGGAATTTACAACCTAACAGAGCATCGCGTCGACGCATCAACTGTTACTTGCCTGTAACTATTCGTCTAAGAAGTTGCTAGGAACGGTTTCGTGAGCGAATTTTAATAGGCCAGTTTTTTTTTATAACTTTATGTTCTTCCAAACAACGTGTGGGCTATATGGCTGCCAGTATGTTTTGTTTTTCACTTTGAAACGCTACTAAAACATAAAATTATTATTGCTGGACATTTTTGTTATTAACAATAATGTGGCCGGTGCCATTTTTTGTAAATAAAAAAAGTATGTTCAGACAATGTTAAGATAGCTGTATTTGATTTTTATTTTATTTTATTTAGACATCAAAAAAGGTAAATTAAAAATAATATGTATAGAGTTACTTAATTATAGCTATAGTTTAGCGCAAAACTGGCTTTATGATAAAGATCGCGATAATTGTGGCAGCGCCTGCTATAGACGCATGTATTCAAGATAGCGTTAGTCCCAAGTGAAATCTTTACGTTTATCGTTGTTTTAGATTGTTTACGGTGAAATCTCAATATAAATAATCTATACTAATATATAAAGCTGAAGAGTTTGTTTGTTTGGTTGAACGCGCTAATCTCAGGAACTACCAGTCCGATTTGAGAAAATCTTTCGGTTTTAGATAGCTCATTTATCGAGGAAGGCTTTATCATGCTAAGACCAATAGGAGCAGAGCACCAATGAAGAATGTTTCAAAATCGGGCACTTTTTTCCTTTTGAGAGATTTCATTAGCATTAGTATTATATACGTTGCCATGGTAACGTAGTAAGTTTCTATCGAAAACATTTTCAAAGTTTATTTCGTTTTCCTATTCAAAAAGTTTATTCTACTTTAATTTTATTCCCAATTTTTTATATGTAATCTATTACTTATTATAAAAATAAGGCTTGTACAACTAGCTGCTACGGGCGCCTCCGCACGCGCTTCTTAAAAATGTATTAAAGAAATGTAAAATTGTGAGTGGGTGTGTACATTACAGAAACGCTTTAAAAAAAAATGTAACTACGACACGCACGCCGTCTACTGTACCATGGAACGTGTACGTTAGATATGTGAATACTAATAGTATATCGAATGGGATGGGATTTATCATCAGCAACATACCTGGAACTTCAACCTACTATATACCAAACTCAGTCCTCACTAACACTATATAAGAAAGTAACGAAAATTATAAGCTATACATTATCTAACCATATATCTTAAATCTTATATTATATAGATATATGCCCGTATTGTCGATATATTTAAATTCTTCTTATACGTTGCTGTAATCGCTGAGTTATGTAGAAGCAAACGCGGTAAATAAAACAATATGGCCGCTATATTTCATATTATATACAAATATATGGCTTTCAATTATGTATATTTGTTATTATTAGAGTCCAGTAAGGCACACGTCTCACGCGGTTGTAACATATTTTTAATCAATTTCACACAAACTAATGCACAGGTAGCACTTAATCACTACGTAGTGTACCAATTCAAATAAAAAAAGAATCATTAAAATCGGTTAACAATTGACGAAAATATCGATTAACATACATAAAAAATATATACAACCGAACATAGTAACTTCCTCCTTTTTCGGAGTCGGTTAAAAAGAAAGTCCTTTGTCAGTTTATCTGTTCATGTCGTTTTCACCACTAGATAGAATGATTCATGGGGAAGGTTTAGGTATAATTTGTCAAGGTTTTCATTTTATTATCGGGGTGGGACAACGTCTTCCGAGCCCGCTAGTTATCTGCCCGTAAAAGCCCCGTGAAAGTCGGTCCAACCAATTAGGAGATAGTAGGATATTGCGGACTAAGTCTTGAGTAACAAAATAAAATAGTCTAAGTTACTTCTAATAAAATGAGTTACCTGCCAGTGAATACCCCGTGGAAATTAGTCCAACCATTTTGGAAATAGCCATGCGGACGAAGCCACGGAAAAATAAAATAGAATATTTCAACTGCTATAATTTCGGCTAAATGGCAGTAAAAAATAAAATTCCCGTTAAAATAGGTTCAGCCGTTTTGGAAATTACCCAGAACAAATAAACAAACAGATAAAATATAATAACATAAAAATATAGACAAAATATTTAAAAAAATGTTTTGGTCATTTGTAGCCTATTCATTCATCAAAAAGTTGTTCTTCCTCCCATTCAAAAGTCCTAAATGTAACCTTGTAATATTAGTTATCACTGTGTCAAGTTTCGTAAAAATTGGTTCAGTACTTTCAGAGTGATACGTGTTTACAGGGGCGGACAGATCGACAAAAATTGTAAAAGGATTATTTTTGGCTACCCCGATTATAATTTACTAAACATATTGAATGTATAGATTTGACCTTTTTCCAGTTTTATTATGGTATTATCATCATCATTACATAATCTAAAAACAAAGTCCCCTACCGCGTCTGTCTGTCTGTTCGCGATAAACTCAAAAACTACAGAACGGATTTCCAATGGGATTTCATGGGCGGATAGAGTGATTAACGAGGTACGTTTAAGTATATCGTTTGTCAAGTATTTTTTCATAATCAGGGCGGGACAACCTCTGCTGAACCCGCTAGTAAAATAAGATAGATTTATTAAATTGCAAGATAAGGATGTGAATAAATATACATGTTTAACATAGCACCAATATGGCGGGCAGTAGTAATTTCCAGGTTATGTAGTTTTCCGTTCTAATGAACAGAAGTAGCTGCCTTAATCACACGATTTAACTCCACTGAACTTTTTTCTTTGAGGTTCATTTAAGTCAAAGGTTTGTGTCAACAAGACCGAGATTACTTACGCATTGAAGAGGAAAATTGAGCGCTGTATCAACGAAATTCGGTCGTAATTATGCAAAACTTTATATGGAAAATATCAAGAATAATTTATTTTAACCCAGTAAATATACATAGCCTATTTACTTACTTTACTATTCAATACGTAACCATACAGAATACTAGCTTTTACTCGCGGTTTCGCTTACAGTAATGTAGATTTAATCTATACCTCGGAAACAGTACCTTTTTTCTGAATGAATCTACCTTATATTTTTTTTATACACCTAACAAAGTGTATGCAAAATTTTATAACAATCTGGTAGTTAAATGGTGAAGGTATAACAAAGAAACATGTATACTGGTTCAGGAATGGGTCGACTCACCCGGGGTAGTACCACCCTCTCATAGAAAACCGACGTGAAGTAACAGTGCTTGCATTGTTGCGTTACGTTCGGTCAGTGAGAGCGCCGGAGGCCCACCTCCCCTCCCCTCTCTGCGACTCCTCTGGTGTTGTTAGTGTCCATGGACGGTGGTGATCACTTAACATCAGGTGACCCACCTGTTCGTTTGCCACCTATGACAAAAAAAATTCAGAAACTATTATTCTAGAGTCCTAGGTTAGCTTGTAATCAAATTTCAGCATGAAAATATAGTAAAACATATTATTATCTTAACGGGAATGTAATTCACTTCAACTAGGAATATATCAGACCTACATACAGCTAGAACATAACACAAGAAATTTAAAGTACTCCATAAATTATTATTTATGCATACACCTCTTTTGTTTTGCCAAAAATGTTTTCAAGTGTTAACGCTCCACTGAGCTCGAGAAGTAATCTTGTCAAAACAATATAGATATCTCTTCTAAAGTTTTGCAGGAAATGTTTAAAGTTACGTTTTATGGTGACTTCTGTTTTAAATCGGTGTTTCGAAGTCGTCTGATTTTTGACGTATATGTAGAGATGAATTGAATTTTTGAATGTTTTATTTTTATTTTTGAAGTGAAACTTCTTTGTCGATGTAACGTTTTTCGGTTACACGCCATCTTAATTTCTGTACATTTTTCCGTTACGCGCCATATTTATTTCTAAAGGTGCGCTCACAATGATCAGATTCCATGGAATGTAAACCATATATTTCATATATCAGTCATCATAGGCCATTAATTTCAAATATATATAATAACGATAACAATAATAGTAATAATTCTATTATAATTAACGAAATAGAATTGATGAAATGCTATTATAATCTTAGTCACAATAAGGTAAAATAATTTAATTATCTGTATCCATATTTATAATAATAAAAGCCTTTTGCTTAAACTTTCTAATTTAGCTTTATTTAACCAATTTCTGTAGAGTTGTAAATATAGTAGATCATTTTTCGAAAATTTTTCATAAAGTAGTTTCACTTCTTACGTGTGTACACTGATACACGCACGTATTTTTTTATTCGAGACACTCATAAGAACTACCCACAGAAGTGCAAGCTCAAAACAATGGAATAACTGTGTTCTCTTATGAATTTTTAAATTAATTATAATGTGAATTATTACAAATTTTATTTGATAATTTTAATTATCAATATTAGTGTGGCTTTCACATCTATTGGCACGTCGAACAATAATTATATACATTTTATTAATTCAATTAAATTAAATAATTAAAATCTCAAAAATAAATTAGCACAGTACAATACAAAAACAACGGCAACCACCGAGTGACATACTATCCATCGCTGGTCGCCGTTGTCAAGCCGGCCTGCGAAAATCATTATGACGGGCTTTTTCGTCATATACATGGTGGTTGCGACCCAGTCAGGCTGTAAAACCCTACCACCCCGCTTTCGCCATTGCCTCGTTGGTTATTCAGCAGGGTGCACCACGTGCAGGTGAGGCTGGCTTGGATATCTCGTCTTAGATGTTATTCGACATCCCTGACGCCCCAGAAAAATATCAATATTAGATATACACAGGTCACTATACTACGTATCGCTAGTATGGCGCAAGCGCAATGGACCCTAGTCACGCTACTAACACATCGCCGACAGGAAACCATAAGTTTATATCCTACCATTATAAACTTCCAATATCGCTCAACACGACCAAATTAGTTATCACTTCAATAATTCTTTACAATTAATTGTTTTTAAATCGTTCATCACTTCTGTTTTATTTTTAACTAGATTCTGCCCGCGACTTCGTCCGTGTTAAATAGTTACCTACTTAACTAACACGCAGCGGAAAGTCAAAAGAAAAAGAAAACGATTTTGAAACATTCTTCATTGATGTTCCGCTCCTATTGATCTTAGCGTGATGACATATAACCTATAGCCTTCCTCGATAAATGAGCTATGTAACAACGAAAGATTTTTTTAAATCGGACCAGTAGTTTTAAGGTTAGCGTATTCAACCAAACAAGCCCTTAATTTAATTTAATCCCTTCCTCTCCTTTTCATACCCGAACCACGCGTGCTGGGCTTCGGAACCATAGTTTTACGGTAAATCCTATCTGGGCACGAACTAAAAAGTTCGCAACTTCTTATCTCTGCCGTAGAGTGAAGCTGTGGAACAATCTCCCGGCCAGTGTGTTCCCTCCTTTCTATAATATGGGGTCCTTCAAGCGTAACGTGAAGAGACATTTATGCAGGCCGGCATGACGGCGGCGACCGGTGAGGGATAGCGTGTCTCTCGGTAGTCCCCGTTGTTTTTGTATTATACTGTGCTCACCATCAGGCACAGTACAGTCACTTATTACTACTTACTTATTATAAAAAAAACCCTCCAGCCTTATAATACTTTTGAAGTGAAAGTTCTTTAGGCGTATGAGGGTACAATTTTTACAGATGTAACGTCACGCAGGTATGCAACGGAAGTTACGTCATTTGCAGTAAACGCAGATTTTTCATCTATTTTTCAAGTCTCGGAAATCTAAAGTTTTAGATTTGTATAAATATAAACAAGACTTATAAATTAGTTCGCCAATGAAGTTTCACTTCTGACATGTGTACTTTGTACGCACGCACTTTTTTTTTTTGAACTGGTTACGCTATTGGTCTAGCAAGGCCGTAATAGCTTCACCGAAATACATAATATTAGTATAGATGAATAACATTTAATAACGAAGTAATATCATGGTATTTACCAAAAGCGCAATCTATTTTATTCACGAACATTTCATGACAATTTTGTATATGTTCGTATTCAGTGTTTTTCATAAATAATTGACGAATACGTAAACTAAATTCCTTTAGTAAAATAATATAAGAACATTTATATTTTTAACATAATTAAATTGAGGATGCAAAACAAAATACTCGCCCTATCTCAGAACGGTTACGGTCTCGGTTGAAATCAAGTAAAAAGCGACGCAATTTTAATACATTTCGTTGTGGTCCTAAGTAAACATGAGAGCCTGTCTCGCTGAGATTTCCTTCGAATGTCGTCATAAAATGGCCCTTCAGTATAATTAAAATCTACATCGTTACTGCGTTTTTTTTTCTTTTAACGCAAATAAAGTTCATCGTTGAGGTCTCACTGCGCTGTTTATCTTCTCCAAGTGTTTATATTGACCTTCATGGTTAATTGCGTTACATATTTTCCTTTCATGGAAGTATTAAAATTGCTTTTTGATAATTGATAACACAGTATTATTAAATTATGATAGAAACAATCAATGTTTTATCAGTCAAGTTGAGATGGATATTTATTAACTTTAGTAAACTGCCGTGTTGATGAATCCGTGTCTCATATATAATACTTATTGCTACGGAAAGAAATTGTTTTTTTTTTATATCATAGGAAGTAAACGAACAGGTGGGTTACCTGATCTTAAGTGATCACCACCGTCCATAGACATATGCAAAACCAGAAGAGTCGCAAGTGTGTTGCCACCCTTTGTTTGGGGGAGGGAGAGTGTTTAGAGTGTTTAGGTTTAGAGGGAGTTTTAATGGTGGTAGAGCCACGCTGAAAATATTACTGGTTTCAGCATGAATGGGTCGGCTCGTCCGGGGTACTACCACCCTCTCATAGAAAACCTACGTACAGTAACAGTGCTGGCATTGTTGCGTTTCGTTCGGTCAGTGAGAGCGCCGGAGGCCCACCTCCCCTACCCTCTTCTCCTCGCCCTCTCCCACCCCTAATCCTTTCCCCCAAAGGGTGGCAACGCACTTGCAACTCCTCTGGTGTTGTTAGTGTCCATGGACGGTAGTGATCACTTAACAGCAGGTGACCCACCTGTTCGTTTGCCACTTATGACATAAAAAAAAGAGTGGGGAAGAGGGAGTGACTAATAAAATCATCCGTTTGTATTAAGTCCATTTACTTATATTATATACTTTTCTCTCATACTTAAGTCGCATCGCTATAAAAATTACAATAACCTTTGATAGAGTGAACCGATTTTAATGAAATCAAGACTAAATGTTACTCGGAGATATGCTTTATGGTTTTAAACACAGTACTTTAGCAGTGATATGTGTTCATACAAAGAAACTGACAGACAGACTTTTCTAAAAATTATTGAAATGTATTTTATGACTTATTCTGCCTGCAACATTTTTATTCCATAAAAATCTAAAAAGTACAGACATTACATTTACATTCTTATTATATGTATTGAAAATTATTATTAAAGTATTAGACATGAAATACTTATACCAACAGATAGCTTAATACAGTAAAACTACAGAAAGCAAAGAGTTAATGCGGACTCACCATAGTTCCCACGTATCCGCGTATTTTACCCACTCCTTAGCTTTTAAATTAATTTCATTCAGATTTATTATACAGTGTGCAGCTCTTTTGGTATTAAAATAACCGTTTTTGTTCATACAATTGTGAGAGAATAATGCTGAAGGTAAATAGTGAATTGTAAATTTTCTTACGTCGTGTTTGATATACCTGTTGCAGTTTCGCACAAGGGATATGTGAATATAAATAAAATCTATATTGAAGATAAATAGCCAGAGGAGTATATTAATACAATTCCTGCGATTTGCATGAACTAGGCGTGCCACACACCCTTGAGCTAGTTGTCAAATTAAAATCGGCCGAGTGCATTAAGCGCTCGTCGCGAGTAGTACGGTGAAGCTGCTACGGCCTTGCGAGGTAAATAGCGTAGTCAGTTAGAGCAAAGAAATGAATATAATTCCCGATTTAAGAATCAAGTTATACGAAGCCAAGGGCTTTACAATAATAGAATTAAAAGACAAAAAATGAATCCATACTAGGGAGAGTCTTTCAGGGATCACAAAAAAAAATTATAACTCAGAATGCGATTCGATAATTCGAAACAATGATAGCTTAGTGGTTAGTTTCGTCGGACACCGTGTTGATAGACGTAGGTTCGGAACCTTAAGGACGAACCGGATCTTTCGATGAAGGAAGGCATCGTGATGAAGTCATAACACTTTATTAAGCCCACCGCCCACCTCCCTCAAGTTCAAAATCAGTGGTAAAGCACATATCTACCTAAGCCGTGGCGATCTAATGGCTTGACCGATGGAATATCAATCCGATGTCCACATGGTCGTATTCTGGCATGAACCAACAAATTATTGGAATCCGCGTACATTTTATTACACTAATCACGTATAGAGTCGATGCGGTCAGGAATGGCAAGAAAACTTTAAAGGTTCTCGAAGACCCTTCGAGGTCCCCCAGAGTAGCAGAATGCCACCATAAGACATTTCGGCATTGCGCATGCTATAGTGGATTTCTCAGAGTTTGAAATCGCCAGCACCTCGTGGGCTGGCGTAGTGATTACGCCAATACCTTCCTCCAGGAAGATGCCTATGGTCCTGCAGTAGGTCTCTTATAGGGTGATGATGATTACGAAGCACCTAGCTATGCATATACAAATAGTGTGTTCTGTCAGTTGTATTTGAGAGCCAATCCCTATAGATTTAGCGTGTTTGCCCTCTTGAACCTTTAAGTTAGAATCTACCTTTAAGTTAGAATCAATAATACATGACTCACCACTGATAAACACATAATATACATAGTTGCTACAAATTTAAGGTGAAGTATCTCCTTGAAAACACTTTAAAATCTTAATGAAATCTATTATTTTGAAACACAACAAAGATCTTTAAGACTGATATTTGCATGCATTGCGACACTTTTCAATTACTATCACCATCATCATATATTATTAAATAAAGTCCTTTGCCACGTTTGTCTGTCCGTCTGTCTATTCGTGATAAACTCAAAAATTACTGAACAAATTTTCATGCGGTTTTCTCCAGTAGATAATGTGATTCATGAGGAACGTTTAGGTGTATAATTTGTAAAGGTGTTTGAAGTTATACTTCTTTTGGCGCGTTAGGGAATAATTATGACGGTAAATTTTTACGAGGCGCGCGCACACCGTCACGAAATACCGACACCCTGAAGTTAGCTATTGTCAACATTTTGTTTCTTTGTATTTGTTGTTTGTATTTATTTGTATTAAAACTTTCAATGTATTAAATACCTTTTTTTATTGTTAGTGTTGTTTTTTCTACAAACGTAGAATAAGGCGAAAGATAAAAATTTTGAAAAGATTATTATCTTGTTACGCCAAAGCAGTATAACTTCTAACACGTGTGCATAAGTACACACACCCATTTTTTATTATTAGGACGGGACACAGTTCGCTTTGTCCGCTAGTAGAACATAAATAGTAGATGTGCATGAATGTCAGTGATTATATATTGCAATAATCAATTAAAAACAGATGGACTGTATGGAGGTATTCTAAAAAATATCAAGTAAATCTAGATTCTTGAATAAAAACATAGATTTTAAAATTATTTCAGTACATTATCTTCTTCAACGTAAAACGAACTACCAACTCAGATATTCTCATCCATCTTGCATCACTTTAAAAAGAACTTAATACGTCCGACGGACTGTTTGCGAATTTGAATAATGTATTTCTTATGAAATAATAGCGAGTTACAAGTTTCAGTCGTTCCGCAGGAATTACGTCTCTGGGGAAAAGTTCTGAATGGAAGCGTAAGCGGTTTTCTAAGTGAAGTATATCTCATGTCTTTTATAATTTTTAATGCAATCAGTAACTTTAAACCTTTTTAATTATCTGTAAATATCGGTACAATGAATAAATAACCTATAATAACAGACTCTATTAAACAGTTAGAATTATTAATCTATACACTAATATATAAAGCTGAAGAGTTTGTTTGGTTGAACGCGCCAATCTCGGGATCTACAGGTCCGATTTGAAAAACTGTTTCAGTGTTAGATAGCTTGTTCCGTATTTTTGTTATCTGTAATAATCTATATATTAGCACAAATCTTTTTTGATATTACTTTATCGTTTAAAAGGAATGTATCTATCCACTAGTTTTCGTGAACGTATCTTTAAAACGTTCGCAAGTGCTGCTCTCTAAGGCAACAGAGTTACTTTGAATCTAGCAACATACAAAACCGCTCTGAGTGATCTGCGTTAATAAACAATTGCAAAACCGGTACAGATATCTAACAAACTATTAAAATAAACCAAGTGCCAGTGTAGACTTTGTGTCCTAGTATTACAAAACCAGCGATCTAAGCCACGAACCAAGCCGGGGTACCCCGAAGAAGAGGATCTCCTAGTGCGGGTGAGTGCTTGAAACAGTCCTCCTAAATTCATATCCTATACATAGCTCATTTATCGTGGCTATAGGCTATGTATTATCACGCTAAGACCAATAGGTACGCAGCACCAATGAATAATGTTTCAAAATGGGGGTTAACGTACGTATTTTCTTCACCTTCTACGTAAACGAAGTCGCGAGTTAAAGTTAGCGTTAGTCAAAAGTAAAGATTCCACGCGGATGAAGTCGCAGGCAGTAACTTGTAATATATAAAATGACAACAAATATCTACTTACTCTAATATTATAAATGAGAATGAACACTTTAACCGCTTAACCGACGACCATTATGAAACTTTGCAAACACAATTTTTTTTACACATTTTCTGAGGGGTACAGAAAAGAACTAAGGTTAAAGTTTATCCTAAAGATTAAATCTACGTTAGAGCGAGCGAAGTAACGGACAAAAGCTAGTACATAAACAGATTAACAATTGTAGATAAAAAATAATAATAATAATAAACTTATTTTAATATATTAAAACGAAACTAATTATGGACGTGATCAAAAATCTTTTAAATTATTTAGTCGCACATTATAAAACCATTACAAGTGAGATGATGTATAGAACTCCATTGGTGTCTACTGAAATAAAATGAATAGGAGTCCTCTTTGTTAAATAATAAAAAATTTAATTATCAAACGTATTTAAATTATAGTAAATGTTTACTAAAATAATTATAATAAGTTGTACATTCTAAAACTAAACCATTATTTCACTATTCTTCTGTAAAAACTTTAAAAAATTCTCACTGAATGTTGGTTCTATTTATTGTTTCGTTATAAACCAGCTGTGTGCGACTTAAGCTCTGCTCAACTATTTCTTTGTAGTTTACAGACTTCCACATAAAGTAACTGAGTTGTAAAAATCTCCGCCGTTTCTTATTCCATGAACAATGCAACTTATGAGTTTTCATTTTATATTTGCAGGACAAAATTACGGTACATTTTTTTTTCAAATGTTATAAGTTTTAGGGTTTGATCACAATTTCACTAGGGGGCTTAGTTCTCAAGTGTATCTGCCGAAACACACGTATAAGTGATTGGTGATAGTTTTTTTAACCGACTTCGAAAAAGGAGGAGGTTACTACGTTCGGTTGTGTGTATTTTTTTTTTATGTATGTTAATCGATATCTCCGTCAATTATGAACCGATTTTAATGATTCTTTTTTTATTTGAATCGATTATATTCAGAGGTGGTCCCGTATAAATTTGAAGAAAATATTCAACCCCTAAGGGGGTGAAAAATCGTTTATTTGATTTTCATCCACTTCATATTTATGTATTTTCGTGAAATTAGAACCGATTTATTATACCCATTAGAAACCAGATACACACATCAAAAAAGTCTAAGCAAGATGCGTGATATTACAAATTTTATCATTTATATTAATTAATTTCTAAGTATTTACTCAAACAAAGTGCGTAGGTAAGTAAACTTTATTGTTATTGATGACATACTGGTTGGTTGTAAAAAAAAATTGATTATGTTTTATATTTCATCAAAATTCAAATGACTGCGAATTTGTTTGAATTTAAGTGTGTTTTAATTGCTACGTTTAGTCTTGATTTTATAATTTTACCTACCATTTAAATAAACTTAGCGACAAAATTGAATTGTTAGATATTCTTTACGTCATGAAGCGACGTCATTTGATGGCAGATGAAATGCAAAGAGCTGTATGGATGTTGCAAGCCGGAAGTAATCAATCTCAGGTATCTCTACATTTTGGCATTCATAGAAGTGTTATTTGTCGTCTTTGGCAGCGCTACAATAATATAGGAGAACCCGCTGAACAGCATTCAGGCCGTAAAAGGAGTACAACCACTCGGCAAGACCGGTACATACAACTGACTGCAAGACGCCAGTCGATGTTAAC